>OESO01000035.1:0-142911 GCA_900240985.1 Crithidia bombi | reverse complement strand
TAGGAGGATTGTTGTGAAGGAGCGCAGGTGAGTGTGGTTTAGTCTGCTTTCGATGATGAGGGCGTTGGTTGCGGTAGGTATCTGTTGTCCAAGGGTGCTTTTGGGGGTGTTTTTTTCTTGCTGTTAGTAGGGAAGGCTCATTTGGTATGGAGAAGAGGAGACGAATAAGACGAAGCGGTTTAGTGCTTGGACAAGGTAAGAAGTACACGCTGTTTGGTGGCGAGAAAGCTGTCTTCGTGTGGCTTGAGTTTGGGAGAGAGATCAGCGTGCCTTTGGGTTGATCTTTTTTTTTTCACGGGAGTGGTGCATGGGGAGAGGGAAGGTTAGGTAGTGTGCTGGTTTGTATGGATGTGTGCAGACGCTCCGGGTACTGCCAGCTGGAGAGAGAAATTTAGTTCCAGAAGCTTCGGTTAGTCAGTGGTTTGTTGGTCTGGAATCTCATTTACTGCAATACCGTTTTAGAGCCTTGGATGTAGCGGAGTTGGCGCGGAGGTTGCCGTGAGAAAGCAGATGAAAGCTGCGAAGTGCTACAGAAGGTTGCGCGTTTGCGCTTTTTTTCTCTCTCTCAAGGATGCGGACAGAGCTGTCGACGGAAGTGGAGGAGCAAAAAGTACCGTGACGCCATCCGACGCCCGTCTAGGTGCCGTCGGCTTTCGTTTTGTATGTTGGCGATCATTCGTGGTTCTTTTGTTGTTGTGTTTCAATACGACACTGTGTGTTTTACAACGCAAAATTACCGGCCAAATTAGATATCCGAGCAAAAGTCAATGCAAAGATTGAAACACAACAGCAAACAGCGTGCGGTACAAAGGCAAAAGAAAACCAAGAAACACAACGTCTTACACAAGAAGGAAGGAACAAAAGGAGGGGAAGCGTCGTCGCCATTTCGAGGCGGGCCGACGGTTGGCGTTAAAAGGAAAAGAAAAAAATCGACAGAGCGCAACGTTGGTAGTAACTTCTCTGCGTCAGTCGAGGCGTAAAGAAGAGCTGACATATATGATTGCATCGCGTTGCCGGGGAGGAGCTGTTTTCTTTGAGCCCCTGCACCTCATAAGCACCGCACCAGCGTGAGATTGCTCCTCGTCTCCGCCTCTCCCCTTCATCCGCCCTCTAACGATGGTAATCGAAACAGGAGAACGAAAGGAAGAGCCACTGCCCGTAAACCAGACAACACCGTAAAAGACAAAAATAAAAAAAGAGAGGGAGAAGACAACAAAACCGTCACGCTTGTTGCAGCGGAGAGCGAAGTAGACAAAAGTGAAGAAAGACGGCAGTGGGCGCGAGGCGTCCACCAGCGTCTCCGCAACGAGTAGGTTCCCTCGACTGATTTTTGTTCTTTGTTTGCGTGTGTATGTGAGTGTGTGTGTATTTCCCATCCCCCCCCCATATCCAATCTTACACGCACACATACATTACCTCACATACAACGCAAGCTCCTGTCAACACACCAGCTCTCTGGCGCTTTTACCCGCCTACGCAGCGTCCTTCGGCCATACCTCCACTGTGCCAGGCGGGCGGGCCTCGTGGTCCATCGGTGACCCCTCTCCCTGCGTCTGCAGCCGCCGCGGCTGCGTGATGATGTGCCCATGATCCTCCTCCGTCTCGCCAACGTGGTGCACGTCGTCCTCCGGCTCATGTGGCGGCTCTGCGGATTCAAGCACCGTCGACGGCTCCATCCGCGTCTCGTACCCGCCCGGCTCCTCTAGCCGCGACGTCGACGCGGTGTGCTTTGCCTCTTCGGAGCTGAGCGCCGTGAGGCTGCTCTCTGGCATCTCATCACCGTCCTCGTCACCGTTGTGGCTGGCCGCGTCGCCAGCCGTTGCCTCCGCCACCTTCTTTTCCTGCATGGCCTTGGCGTGGTTGGCGAACGGTGTCTTCGAGTTCGCAACGGCCTCCACGAGCAGCGCGTTCTGTATACTATTGTACTCGCTGTTCAAGGGGTAGACTTCCGCCATGGCCGGCAGCACTCGGTCCATCGACCCGACGAGCTGCTGCAGGTATTCGTGATTCAGGGCGAGATAGCGATGGATGATTTGCGCTGCCGCGTGGTCGTTCACTTCCATCAGCAGGCTGAACGTGTCGTTGAATTTGTCACGACGTTTGACGTACTCCTTCCACGCCTCGTCGCGCTTTTCGGTGAACTTCTTGTGCGTCTTGCTATCACAGAACGGCTTGCCCTTCTTCGAGTATTGCTTCTCCACCTTCTCCACTTCGGCCTTGTATCGATTATACTTGTTTAAGGCCTCGGTGCGGTCGCGGCGGTAGCCCTCCATGCCCTTCAGATGTTCCGTCACAGGACGCAGCCGCGTGATAACGTCGCGGTGGATGCCCGCGTTGTACGACTGAAATGGTTGTCCTTCGTTGATGCGGCGCGCCTCCTCGGCGAAAATCTTCGCCAGGCGGCGCACCTGTGAGTTGGCTTCATCCGGCATGCGGGTGCTGGTGACGGAGCCGGCGTACTCCGGCGCGCTGGCCGAGTGCTGCGCCATGTACTGCACGTCCGCCTCCGTTGGGTACGGGTTCGGCTCCTCAGCGCCGTCGGGGCCCGGCACGGGGTTGTTGTTTGTCAGCGTCAGCTCGGTGAATGCCTGCCCGACAGCCTCGTAGGCGCTCGCGATCTCCTTCATGGCAACCATACCCTGCGTCACGGCGTGATCGAAGTGGTCGACGGCGTGCTGCAGACGACGCATGTCGTTTGCCCGGCGCTCATACTCGTAGTCGCGGTAGGCGGTCATGTTGTTGTTGTCCGGGTCGAACCGCTTCGACATGTCAGCACGAAACTTCTGCATTCTTCCCTTTGTTTCCTTTTCTCTTTTGTATGTGTGTTTGCGTGTGTGTATAGAGATGCACCGGGATAAATGTGATGTTGCTTCGCTACTGATGATGCCCACTGTGTGTGGTGATGGTGGGCACAGCGCGGTCCTACGGAGAAGACGAGAAGTTAAGAAAAAAAAAAACGCACAAAGAGGAAGTCGTTGCTCTTGTACACGTGCTGCAAGCAGGGGAGATGCACGGAGGCACACACACTCACACTTCGTCGGAGTAATCCGATTAGAGCACAAAAAGAAACAAAGAAGAGGATCACTTGAAAGGCCACTGCCACAACGGTATAAGGAAGCGGTGGTGGTTGACGGATATCGCAACGGGCGTTTAGGTGTAACGAGAGAAATAGAGAAGAAATAGCAAACAAACACAAAATAAAAGCAAAACAACAGAAGCGAGCCAGTACAGTTTCTACGTGCTCTTCAGCACTCTTTTTTTTTTTTTAAGAACTTCACAACGCTTAGCAGCGTCGATGCGCACCCTCCTCCCCCCCCGTCTTCTTCTCTTCCCTCTCTTTCGCCTTTTCGTGCCTCAGCAGTTCTCTGCACGCCGCAGTGATTTGATGACGTCGTCCAGGTAGAAAAAAAGAGCTGCAAACAAGCACAAAGAAGATCAGCTCACACAGGCTCACTCACACTCCAGCAAAACGCAAACAAGTTCAGACTAACAAAGAAAAAGAACAAGCGAGAAGACGAATAGTACAGTGGGAGATGAGGAATGAGGCACGGTGCCGGCGAGTGTTAAACACAAGGACGGACTTCCCAAGGAAGGAGTGAATCAAAACAAAGAAGAAAAGAGCGAGGGGCAGAAGAATACAAAGAGCAAGAAAGAGTGGAACCTCTAGTTGGCACCACGCATACGTGGGTATGGGTTGAGAGAGAGGTGGTTGCCTCAGTGCGAAGCAACACAAACATCTTGCTCTACCTTCCTATTTTTTTGCTGTGTGGATGTGTTTTCAAGGCGGCATAGCGATACGGCAGTGACGTTGTACCTGTAGTCACACCATGTGTAGCGCGGGGATCCGCTGTCGTACACATGATAATGTCGGAGCCCGTTTTCTTTTCTTTACCTTCCAACCAGCCTACTTTTTACATCCACCAGCCTCCATCGAGATGCTGCCACTTCACCTGCTTTATTCCATTTGTCATTTTTCCTTCATTCCACTTTGTTTTGGTGTGATCTGTACTTTTCTCTTTAGTTAGTACGAGTTACTACCCACAACGGTGGAGCCTTTTTGTGTGCTGCAGTCGATGCCGCTGCCGCTGGTTAGTCGTCCTCATCGCCATCGTCCTCACAGTCGTCATGTCATTTTGGGGGAGAGGAGAGATGAGGCGCCCTCCTTCCGAGACGTTGTCGTGAACGCTTCACAGCCAACCGTTGGGCGCCTCCATCAGCTCCTACGAGCAGCAAATACAGAAAAAAAAAAGATGGAGGAGTGAGCTAAACTACGCATGCACATGTGTATAAACGACCTTGTAGAGTGGGGAGAGAGGGACGAAGTCGGAAACGTGCATCCGCACCTCCCTCCCCTTCCCCCACCTCTTCCTTTCTCGCGCACTCCCACCCTCCCTGGACGAAGCTGATCACGCGGATATCCTTCTTTCATGGTTCGTGCTTCGTAAAAACTCGCTGACGCCTGTTGGCCATGGCGACCAAACAAAAAAAAGGAAGGATAATGATAATAAACAACGCAGCAGGTGAATACCCGACCACCCGTCAAAAGAACGATGATAGACACAAACAAACAAACAAGCAAGTAACATATATCACTGCTACGCTTCCTCTGCAGCCGTCTCGCATCCTTTTCACTTCCCTTTTGCCTTGGGTCTTCTCCCTGCCACACACACTACAACTTCCGACCGCGCTGCCGCGTGCACAGCTCGCACGTGCACAGGAAGCGATACTGTTCCAGCAGGTGGCGTGAGCGCGTTTGCACATCATCTCCATAAACCTCCAGGTCGATGTAGGAGACGGTAATCTCCTCCCCTGCTGCAATGGGACGGATAGCTTGAATACCAATCCACCCCTCCAACGACTCCGTGAACGCCGTGCTGAAGGGCGACGGTGAGGAGACGGCAATGGCCCGGTAAGAGTTCAGATTCTTGCCTTTACTGGTGTAGGTGTTGCTGCGGCCGCTGCTGCTGCTTCCCCGTTCACGGGTGGGGGAGACAGAGCTGCGTTGACCGCGACGGTGATACAGCAGACGTCGATGCCCTCGCTCCTCCTCCTCCGCGGCTGCGGCCTCGCCCGATGTGTTGGACTGTGTGCTGCCCTGCTGCTGCTGCTGCTGGATCCGGCGCTCATCGTCGGCATCGTACAGCATCACCACGGCGGCGTTGGGCACGCAGCTGTGGTTCAGCATGCAGACCGTCTCCTGCAGCGACCATCCCGTCGTCTCGGCAGGTGTAAAAGGGAAGCCGAGGCTGTTGCAGCGGGTGCGCAGCAGCACATCGCGGAGGTCTGTCCACGCAACAGGATAGGGCGGGGGAAACATCAGCCTATCGTACCCCGGCAGCGTGGGTGGTGTGACGCCAGCAGCGGCGAGTGGGTTGGCGACAGCAGCACCAGCGGGTTTCCGAGGGCCGAAGGTGGCGACGACGCGGTCGCGCGCGAACACCTCGCACAGGTGATGCGCCTCCTTCGACTGCACCGCTGCGTTGGTGTCCAGCTTGCCCAAGGCAGCAACCATCGTCGTGTCACCGAGCTGCACCCGTGCCCCGTAGTCGAGGCAGAAACGCAGGAAATCCGTATCATTGCCCGGTGCACGGATCGACTCGGGGAGGGACGTGTACCAGGCACAGGAGATGACGTGGGCACGCAACACCGGGTGTTGCTGCAGGGACGGCGTCGCCCGACCCTCCAGCAGTCCTGCGGTGATGCCGGCTACCTTGGTGCTACTTGGCTGATCCTCGGCCTCTGCGGCCATCATCGCCACCTCGAGCACCAGCTGCCGCACGCAGGACGCGCACAGCACGAATTGATCGCAGTTGGGGCACACGTACGGCTCGTGCGGTGTGGCCACAGCATTCGAAATGGCACTGGAAGCCAACTCTGCGGTTGACGTCAGAGAGGGAGATGCTGAGGCGCCCGAGAAGCAGCCATCCAAGCCCGCACCGACGGCCGCGCCAGCGAGCCCTGGCGCGTTCGGGGCCCCCTGCGCCTGATTGGTCTGCCGCTTCCCCTTCGCCCGCTGCCGTGGTGGGTGATGAAGGTGTGCTGCCTTGCATTTCTTCTTTTCCTCCGGACCCACCTCGGCGACGAGGCAGCGAGCACAAATGTGACTCGCGAAGGGCGAGTAAAGGACGGAGATGTCCGGTGGAGCGGCGTAGATGGCATCACCGGGCTGCAGAGCGGTGGTGGCCACCACACGACGGCCACGACGCTTGACGTCCTCGTGCGACTCCTCCACCGCCATGCGCGGAGAGGACGAGGTGCGCTCGTACTTCATAGCGCACAAAGTACCTAACAAGCTGTGTTTTTCTCACACACACACACACTCCTTCTGTCTCCTTCACTTTCGTTCTCTTATGATCCGGTGACGGCTACTTCCTCTCTTTTTTTGTGTGTGGTCTCCCAGACGGAACGTCAGTAATGCACAAAATGCTGTTTTTGCTTTCTTTATTTCTTTCCTAGCCTCCTTCGCTTTCCAGCGTTGAAAACGCTGACGCAGAAAGAAGGGGCGGTGGCGTGCGCAAAGGACCTGGAAAGGGGGGTCAACCCGTGACCAAGAGAAGCGGAAGGCGGGTGATAGGGGGGGAGAGATGCTGCAGATATCGTTGAGAAAGTAAAAGAAGGAGTTCGCAAAGATATGCTGCGTTTTTTTGTCGTTGTTGTTGTTGTTGCTTGAGTTAGAGTGAGAGGGGAGGAGAAAGAAAGGAATCAGCAAAAGGAGGTGAGGTGTGGTGAGGTGCAGCTCACGTGGAGGAGAGAGAGAGAGGGAGTAGGGAGAGGTACGAGCTTCGTAGCAGAGGAGTAACCTCCCTCACAGGTGTCCCCAGGGCTCATCGCCGTGATGAAAGGCTACGCGACACGACACACAACGACAAATCATGAAATGTTCTTTTTGTATATATTTCCTTTTCGCTTCCCCTCACCACCACCACCACCACTTCAATTCCCATATTCCTCGAACCTCCTCAATGGGATCTCCTTCTTTCTCTTCGCATAGAACTAACTTGTGGTAGCTGTTTTGTTTTTCGCTTCATTGGCACAGGGAAGCGAGAGAGAGGCGATGAGAGGATGTCTCCGCCTTACTACGCATTTCAGCACTGCGCCTCTCTCATCAACACCACCTCCTTTTGCGTGCATCGCTGAGGCAGCAGCGTTTCTCCTCTCCTTTTTTTTTTGCCTTCAACCGAAGATACTCTACGACAGAATACCAGCGAGATTTAAAACAAGAGCATAAAGACCAAAACAAAATCAGAAGCACATGCAATCATGTGCAGACACACACACACACGCACACACACACGCGCCTTCACCTCCGCATCAGCCATAAAGGCGACAACAGCAATAATAATAAAAGGCTGCGGAGGCCACTCGCGATGCACGCCAGAGAGA
Source organism: Crithidia bombi (assembly GCA_900240985.1). Lineage (NCBI taxonomy): Eukaryota > Euglenozoa > Kinetoplastea > Trypanosomatida > Trypanosomatidae > Crithidia > Crithidia bombi. Next base: position 135,528 of record OESO01000035.1, on the reverse strand, counting down.
GGAAGAAAGACAAGGGATGAGGAGTCCAACGCAAACAGGAGAGAGTACGAAAGAAGAAGAAAAAGGCGTCCACCCCACGAGCCCCAGCAGAGTTGAGGAGTGAGTTTTGCAACGGTGGGTGACTGGCAACTCACCAACAGTGAAAAGAGCTTCTCAGCGAGCCTCCCTCCCTCCCCTCTCTCCATCCTCACCACACTCACATCTTCGTCCCTGGTGTTCTCTATTGCCTTATCCCTCCTCTGCTTTTTTTTTGGGGGGCGGGTAATCTATCGTAACGTTTTCCAACACAGCAAAAGAGGCAGAGAAAAACCCCCAATTCAAAGAACGCAGCATTGCGGAAGGGAGTGAAATAGCGCTGCGCAGTAAGCAGACGAGGTTCGCACGGGGGGATCAAACGTAATGGAGTGTTTTGTGCATGAGGTGTGCGTGTGAGGTGTATTGCCTCCCACCACCACCACCACCTCCCATACAAAGCCGAAACAAATCCCCTCCTTCGTGGGGATGAATTCAGCACCGCTGATGTGTGTTCTCGTTTACACCGCAGGCAACCACAACAGTGAACAACCCTTCCGTTCTTCACCCACGCACGCCTCGTCAACTCTATGTGCTCTATTAGGTACCAGACAACGAAAACAACAATCCCTAAAAGTAAAGCAAAAGAAGAGGAGAAGGCGGAGAAGGAGACAGGGGTGAGGGGGCAGAGCTCCACGGCAAACCCACCTCTCCGCTCCTCCTCTACAACGTTGCGCATCTATGTATATATAAAAAAAAAGGAGTGAGCGAGCGCGCTGCCGCCGTTGCCTGCTCTACGGGTCACGGTTCTCAGGCTTCGCGTACGGCATGCCGAGAACATCAAACACGTCCTGCTCTGAACGCACATCAACACGCTTGTCCTCCAGCTCCTCCTTTGGCACGCCCAACTCCTCGCCGGCATTCTTGCCGCGGATGCCGACACGCTCGTACAGGGCCCGCGCCTCCTCTGGCGTGCCAAGGCGGAACAGCCCGTACTCGTTCAGCAAGTAGCCCTTCGCAATCGCCGCTTGACGCATTATCACATTGAAGTTCTTGCTCCCGGTAAAGGTCAGCATCGCCGTCGGCACACTCTTTGTCTCTATAAGACGGATGTCGACGCGGCGGGCCTTGTACACCTTGGTGTTCTCGCGGCCAGCTTTATCCCGCACGATGCGCGGTGGGAGACGACCCATGCCCATGTACTTGAGGGGTCCCTGCGCCATCGTTGCCTCCAAATACTTCGCCCTTTCCAAATGCTCCACGTACTGCCCGAGCACGCCAGTCGCGGCCACTGGCTCGTTCAGCTGCGGTGCATCCAGCGTGCGCGACAGCAGCGCATCGACATCGCCGCTGAAGGGGTGGCGTCGGCGGTAGCTGCCGCAGATCACAATGGAGTAGTCTTTTCCCAGTACCTCTAAGCACTTCTCTCGGAGATAGTTCTCGTGCAACACGCTTTCCTGCATCGGGATCTTCTCGTTGATGTCGTAGAAGTACTTGATGCCAACACGCTGCTGGTCCGTCAGCGAAGGGATGCTGTCCGCCTTCTGCAGCAGCTCCTCCACAGTGAAGATGCCTTCGCGGTCGAAGAGGGCTGCGGCGGCGTGTGGGCCAAAGCCGTGCACCTGTGTCAGCTCCTGAATTGCCTTCAGCTTAGGCTTCGTCTTGCTCTCTAACTCCTCCAGCTTGCCCGTCGTCATGATCTCCTCGGCCTTCTTCTGCAGCTTCGCGCCGAAGCCCGAGAAGGCCTTCAAGTCTTGTGGTGTGTTCAGCGGCTTGTCGAGGTTGGTTTTGAGGCTCTCGATGCTGCGGAGGTAGCTATTCACCTTGTACTTCTCGCCCAGAGCATTGTTGAGGTCTGCCATCTCTTGAAAGATGCGGATGATATTCTCGCGGTGGCCGCGAGTGAGGAAGGTACGATGGAACATCTTCTATTGTTGGGCTGTATGTGTGTATATGAGTGGTTTTTCGCACCGGTGATTCTCCTGCTATTCTCTGCGCCGACGGAGAGACAACTCGAAGCAGCGCACACGCCAGATATTTAAAAAAAAAATGAGGTTGAGCAGTGAGAGCAGAAACGACGAAGGAGGAGAAAAGAAAACACAATAAGAATTGCACAGGTTACCGTAAGCAGGTAGAAGTGTGGAGGCACAAGCACACACAAACACACTCGCCTTCTAGCCATTATGAGAGGTGGTTGCCTCCGTTTCTCTTCTTCTTTTTTTTAGGGGGTGTTTGTTTTGCACAGCCTGCAGAGCATGCGCTGACGCCTCCAAAGAAGGAGGCGTGCGACGCGTAGCATGGATCAGCGAACATGTGCAGCACACAGCACCTCTCTTTCCCACGCCCCTCTGTCTTCTTGCGCGTGCGTGCAAGAAAGAAAGAGCGCGAGAAAGCGAGAAGAGCGCCCTCCTTCGAGAATACAGGAGTGGGCAGCCACGTTGCTCCTCGTTTCGGGGAACACCAAAAAAAAAAGGACGACACCAGTCCCTTCCCCCTCTCCGTCCCCGTTTTTTTTGTTTCTTCTCATATGTGGCTGCATGTCGCCTTTGGGGGCTTGATGACAGTAATGTCACGCCAGCATCACGTTGTGATGTGGTGTTTTTCTTTTCTCTACTTTTAAGAGTTTTGTTGTTGTTGTTACTCATCCGCGCTCGCAGACCCCGGTGTATTCTGCTTGGCATTGCTTTACGTGCGCACATACGTGTATGTCTGTACTGATGTGTGTGCATTGTGCCCAAAAACACTGGAGAAAAGAGGAGCAGGAGTGGTGGAGGGGGAGGGGACAAAACACGACGTCACATCTTCATTTAGCGCTACAAAAAAAAAAGCAGCGTCCGTCCACCTCACACTCATCGCCCTCCCTCCTCTACCTCCATCCACCCAGGCCACAAACGGTCCCTCTTTCACTCTCTCGCCAACACCAAAAAAAAAGCACCCACACAAACACAATAAAACACACACACACACACACACATACACATTGCCCAAGACGTCGCTACGTATGCACACCAAGCGCAAACAGACCAGAAAATGGAGACACATGTAATCTCACTTAAATATAGATACGCACGCCGCATTGACACACACACACAAACATACTACCATAGTCCTCTCCCCCCTCCCCTCTATGACTTGCTGCACAGTTGGACATTACAAAAAAAAAGCTACATGGGAAGACGTTTGTGCGTGAAGGGATACAGCCGGAGGCTACTGCATAGATGTGTACGTGCACGTGTGCACGCGTAGGTGCGGGTGGGTGCATGTGTCGCTGCTTTTCTTTTTCTTTCTTTCTTTTCTATCGCATGAACTGAATACAATTCTCTATCCCTCATTGGCACCCTCCAAGGAAAATCGCCAAGGGGCGGTCATTCCCGCGGTTGTTGTCATTAGCTGTTGTCCCCCCCCCCACACACACACACACGCCATCTATTTCTATTTGCATCACTACGCTGCGCTCAGAAACTCGTTGAAGCCGAAACTCCATCCCCATCCCTCCACCATCTCCCCTCTCTCTTCCCCTGCGTACGCGTCGATTCGGTCGAGTTGAAAAAAAAAAAAAGAGAGAGAGGAAGCAGCAGGCAGAGGGAGGTGTGAGGAGGAGCCCTGTTGCGAGAAGAAGCACTTAAAAACAACTACGCAATGCCTAGTGGGCTCGAGAAGATGATGATGAAGAGAAAGGGAAGCGGAGTACGTCCGAAGGAGGCGGCGCAGCCGCAAAAAAAAAAGAAGACGCATGGTCAGAGAAGAAGTGAGGAGGGAGGAGGAGGAAGAGGAGGAGGAGGGGGGGGGCCGTTCGCGCACATCGCGCAAAGTAGCCCCACACAACAAAACAAACAGTATTTTCTCCTCTCTTCATTTTCCCTACCCTTTTTACATGTTTTTTTTTTTTTTCTGACAGCGGTGCAGACAATTCGCTCAGCAAAAAGAGACGCAAAAGAACAGAAATACACTCATATATATATATATATATATGCAGCGTACCGCCATCATCTTCACCGCCGCCATAGGCAGCAACACTCGGCTGAGGGACGTGAAAGAGAAGATGCAGGAAAATGAACATAGAGAGAGAGGTGGTGAGGATTCGGTGTCGTTACGTTACACGTTGCGATCCTTCGGCTGCACGTAGTCCATGTCTAATGCGTCAAATATCTCCTTCTCCGTCATCGCCTTCACACGCTGCTGCTCCACGATCTTCGCCACCTCGCACAGCTCCGCTATCTCCTCCTTCGTCTTCTCCTTGCTCTTCTTCTTGACCTTCTTTCTCGCGCTCGTCAGCGCGGAGCTGCTCGCAGAGCTCTCTTCCGCCTCTTCACTCGCGGCGTTATCAGGGCTGCCGTTGCCTTGCAGGATCTCCGCCATCGACGCAAATCCAAACCGGGCCACCTGGGTGATCATCTCATGCAGGTTATATGGCTTCTCCCCCGCCGCCTGCCGCTGCAGCTGCTGCTTGCGCGAGAACTTCCGGAAGAGCCCGTACTCATTCAGCACACATCGCTTCTTGATCGCCTCGCTGCGCATGATGACGTTGAAGTTCTTACTCCCGGTGAAGTACAGCATCGCCGCAGGGAAGCAACTCGCGTCGACGTAGCGAACATCCAGCCGGCGTGCGCGGAAGCGAGGTGGCGGTGCTGATAACGTCGTGCCGGACGGTGGATGCAGTGCTCGCAGGCGGCACAGTCCCATGAACTTAGTAGGGCCCTGCGCCAGGGTAGCCTCGATATAGCGATCGGTCTTGAGCCCGTTGAGAAAGGTAGCGAGCACCTCATGGGGTGGGAGGGGGGCTGCCGTAGTGCTGCTGCTGCTGCTTGGCGCACCGCCGTCACCCACTCGCTTCCGTGTGATGAGGACGTCGATATCACCCGATGCGGCCACCTGCCGACGGTAGCTGCCGCACACCACGAGCTCGTAGTCCTTGCCAAGGTACTTGCGCAGGCGCAGCTTCATAAACGCCTCGTGCAGGCGGCCCTCGTCGTGGGGAATACGGCGGGACATGTCCTTGTGGTACACGAGGCCCAACCGCTGTGCATCGCTGAGGTGAAACCCAGCACGGTGTGCGTTGCTCGTGCTGTGTGTCAGCCCTGCGGGTTTGCCCGTGGCCTTGTTGCCCATGTCCAGCTCCCCCTTCTTCACGGCGTAGTCCTGCAGCTCCTTGACCGTCGTGATGTTGTACTTCTTGAAGAACTCGATCGCAGTGCGTGGGCCAAAGCCGTGTACCTGGGTCAGCTCGCGAATGGCACGAATGAGCGGCCTCGCCTCCAGCCGATGCAGCTCTGCAAGGTCGCCGGTCTTAAGAATCTCAACGATCTTCACCCGCAGCTTCTGCCCTACACCGGGGATGCGGTTGTCAGCGGACAGCACGTTCAGCCGCTTCGCGCGGTTCTCCTCGACTTCCTTAGCACGCCGCTGCGCTGCAACAGTCACGGCGTCCGTTGCGCCGGCGGCATCAGCTGGCGGCGCCTTCCACTTCGAACTGTCCTCCGGCAGCGGCAGGAGGTTTGGCGGGAGCAGCTGAAAAACCATATCCCCACGCTTCAGCCGCTCCACGGTGTTCGAGTAGGACAATGCCTTGTAGCGCTCACCCAACGCGCTGTTAATCTCCGCCATCTGCTCAAAAATCTGCACCACCCGCTCACGGTAGTCAGGGAAGTAGAGCGTGTCACGCGCATTCGCACCCTTAGCACCTCCCCCTCCCCCACCGCCACTGCTGCCGCTGCTGGGGCTGGAACCGCCTTCGTCACCGCTGCCACTGCCGCTACTGCCGCCCTTCGCTGATTTCGCAGTCGAGGCGGCAGCACCAGCGCGAGCGGCGGCCGACGTCACGACGTTTTGAGAACGTGCTACGAGGGTGGCGAGGGAGCGAGGAACCGCTCCGGCCACCCCGTCCACCGCAGCCGGGAAACCATCGTTGTCGAAAGATGGCGATGCGTCGCTCCCCTGTGCGGCTGCCATGGCGATGGCTGCCTTGATGGCGGCAGCGACGTCGGCATCCCGCGCAGCCTCCTCCTCTTCCGTTGCCTCAACATCTACTACCAGCGCTTGAGAGGTAACAGTTTCTGCCTCTGCTGTTGTTGATGCTGCCGATGCTACTGATGCTACTGATGCGGCTTCTACAGTCTCAACCAACGACGCACCCTCTTCGCCTGACGGCACCGTCTCCACTGGCTCTGCAGCCGCGCTGGAGATTATAGCAGCGGTGACACGGCGTGGCTTAGGACTGTTGCGACGCTTTTCCTTGCGCCGTGGCTTGTCACTGCCCTCTGCAGCAGTGCTAGCGTCGGCCTTGGTGGCCGCTGCGAGAGTAGGTGGAGAGAGCTGTGCAGCTGCAGCCACCTCACCATCCTTCTCCTGCTGTGGCCGTCGCAGCGGCACCGGCTGTTCTGCCACCACCATCGTCGTCAGCGTTGTGGTGGCCGCTGCGGGTGCTGCCCGGTTTGCCTTTGATGCCTGCTGCAGCTGCCAGCGACGTCGAATGATCTGCGCGGCGAGTCGTTTCTTTGCCGCTAAGGACGACACGACGCCGCCTGCATCACCATCACCACTGCCTCTGCCGGGCATTCCTGTTGCGAGGAGCTTCTTGAGCGCTGCGGCGGTGCTCTTCGGCAAATTGACATCCACCTCTGTGGCTGGTGGCGTCGTCGGTGTCGTCACAACGCTATTCGAAGCTGCATCGGATGCTGCCCGCACAGTCCCATCGATGCCCGCAACTTCCGCGTTCGCTGCCGGCGTGGCTGCTGTGTAAACACTGTTGCTGCTGCGTCGCCGCCCTCGTCTTTTCTTCGCTTTCGCACTGCTCCCCGCCCCTGCGGCGTCATCATCGATGCGTGTTGTCTTACTCTCATCAGCAGCAGTCGTGGTGACGGCTGGAATGGCGTCCGTCGCTGTAGGCGCTTCGGCTACATTGGTGGTCGTTGATGGTGGTGGTGACGCGTCGTGTAGCGCCACCGTCACAGCAGCGTCCACCTCCGTCTCTGAAACTGCCGCTGCGCGTTTGCCTCTGCGTGTTGACCTTTCAGAAGTTGGTGATGATGATGACGCTGCATCAGCGGCAGTTCCCGTTGCCTTGCCCACCTTTTCCTTCACCATCGCTGCTGCAGCTGCTGCGTTAGCAGCCTGGCCGTGGTTTTCGAGGAGCGCATCACCACCACCGCCGCGTTGGTGGATCTCAGCAGCTGCTGCAGCAGCAGCACCGGTGACGGCGGGAAACGACGACTCCGCAGGCAGCGACGCCCGTCCCCGCTTCCCACGACGTGGTCGCCTACCAGGGGAGGGCCGCGGCGCAGTTGTGTCGACTAAGGAAGGGGGAGACGGAGAACGAGTAGCAGCAGCAGCTGAGGCATCCACGTCCTCTGCGGCATTCCTTTCCTCCGCTTCAGCCATGATGACGACCTCCGTCTCAGCGTCGATCGGTGGGGCAGCGGCATCTTGGTTGATCCCCTCTGCCGATGACACAGCAGCCTCCTGCATGGGTGGGGCACGAATGCTCCTGCGGCCTCGCTTCATCTTGTTTTTCCGCTTCGGTGATGTTGCGTGGAGGAGGCTGGTCTCATCCGCAGCAGCAGCGGTATTAAGAGACACGCCGTCTCCCTCGTTGTCAGCCGATCCCTCGAGGGTTGCAGTGGTGGTGGTCTTCAAAGGGTCACTGAGAGTTGGAGATTTCTTCACATCCTTTACCTTCGCAGCCGGTGGACTGACTTGGGAGTCGACTGTGGTGGCTTCTGCCGCAGATGCAGTGCTGCTGTGTGCCGCATCGGCACTGCCGTCCTGCGAGCTATGTCGTCCTTTTGAGCCGCGGGTTCGGCTATTGCGTCGGTGCCTTTTTGGCTGCACGTCAACCACCTCGCTGTCGTCCTCGTCTGCCTCCTTGGCACCTCCTTGTGATGCGGCTGTCTTGGAGCTCGTTGCTGCAGCCGCATTGTTCGGGCTGCTGTCATTGTTGCTGCTCTTCTCAGGGGACGGTGTTTGGGTGGTGGTATGCCTGTTCACCCTGCCCGGGTTGTTCGACGCGGCCAGCTCCATCATGATTGCATCTGCGGCGCCGCCAGCTGGGCTCGTTACTTCTCCCGTCACGGTCTTCGCCTCTGGGGGCTTCGTCGCCTGCGTGGCGGCCGCATCGACACCGTCTGCGGCACTCATATCCCTCCTCATCACCTTTTTCTTCTCGGTCTTCGACCCTTCACCTACTACTGCTACAGCTGCCGGCGCAGTAGCATCCACAGCCGCTGCTCCAGCGACGTCATCCTCAGCAAGCGTGACGTTTGCGAGGGAAGGGGATGAATTAGCCCCCGCTGTATCAGCCCCGCCACCACGCTTGCGGTGTGCCCCACGACGGTGGCGCAGTTTTGTGGTAGTGGACACCGCAGGCGGTGTCCCCGCCGCTGCCAGCTCCGAGCTACTCACCTCAAAGCGACGTGCGGTGCGCAGAGCATAAAAAGCCTGGCCACGAGGAGAGGGTGAGGGAGCGGCGACAGCGACGGTACTGGCAGCGGAGGCTGCCAACACACGCAAAACAGAGGAGGTTCCATAAGCTCGAAAGAGTGTGCAGAGAGCGAGACGGCTGCAGCTGATGCTGCTGCTGGCAGAAGTCACGCCACGGCGACGGCGCAAGACAGCTGCACTCGTGCGAGAGAGACCAGCAGCCCCACTGAAGCGCATTGCAGTGCAGCAGAAAACTAAACGGGGAGAAAGCAGGAAAGGGAAGGGGGGGGGGCCTCTCTCTCTGTTGTTTCGTCGAGCAGCCGAGAGAGAGAGACGGACAACAACGTGACGAGACGAATGAGTTGGAGAGACGTGCGGTTCACCCTTGTACACCCCCTCGTTGCCTACAATGTCACACACTCACGTGCTACCCTCTTTTTCTATTTGGTCTCTTCGTGCTGGCTGATCTCGCCCTTTTCTCTTCTCCCTGGTGGTGTGTTTATATGTGTGAGTGTGGTGCTGACCGTATTTCTGTAGCTTGTGTTTGTGTGTGTGTGTGTGTGGGAATGCGCCTGTATCAGGAGCTATGGTCGTCTGAGCCTCCTCGTTGTGCTCGCGACACACCGCGTCGTGAGCTGAGCTGAGCTGAAGCGCTGAAGAAGGATTCCGACTCAAGACAAAGGCGTAGCTGTGTTCTATGCGGTATTTCTGCGCAGCGACATACCGTTCTCTCTACGCGTGTTTGTGTGAGATAATGTGTGTCTGTATTTTTGAGAACGCTTTGTCTATGTTGACACTCATACACTATAGGTGTGGCTTCTATCCACAATCAGCTTCCCCCAATTGGCTCTGCATGAGTGTGCATGAAAGGAGGGCGACAGGGGAGGAGGAGGAGGAGAGGTGAGAGAAGCAAAAACGCAAGAAGACTGCGTGTGTGCTGTGTGCGTGTCTGCGTGTATGTGGATATTCATGTGTGTGCATTAGTCGTCCCTGGCACAAGAAGAAGAGCAGGGGCATAGCAAGACACAATGCTGTCCTTACTGCGGTCGTGCTGAGTCACGGATCAGCGCCACGTACAACCGTGTGGGGGAGAGGGGGTGGGAGGTGTAATTGTCGAAAGCTGGAGCAGTTCTTTTCGAACGAACTTCAGCAAGAGCGGCAATTCGAGTACGTACACACATGGCGAAGTGCGACAGCTACGTACCAGCTCCCACTCTCACCGGCCCCCCCTCCTCATCCTTCCCCTTTATCACAGCTGTCCTCCACTTCCTTGAGGACAAGACGAAGCTCAAAAAAAGGCAGTAACAACAATAAAAGGAGAAGCAAAGAAACCGATGTGTCGCGGTGATGCCTTATGCGCGTTATTCACGATCTTCTCTCTTTCTTTGGCTTGACAGTGTCCTCAGTGTGTCAATGGTTTACGTCGCAAAGTACAAAGAGGATCTAAAAAAAAAAAAGAAAGGGGATGTGGTGTTACTTCCCCGCTCGCTGCCCCTTCGGTGCGCCGGCACCGCCAGCGCTGCCGCCGCTGTTGGCCTTACGGGCACCGGGGCCATCCACAGCGCGTGCCGTCCGCATGCGATGTGTAGTGCTCGCGCCCCACGAGTCGTACTCCTCCAAAAGTCGCACAAGCGCCGGTGTCAAGCGCGGCACCACGCCACGGTGCATATCGCAAAAAGAAACGGTCATAAGATCGAATGCAAATGACATGTTCGTGTAGAGAGACGGCGACGACGCCCCCTCTTCCTCCTCCGCCGTGTCGTCGTCCGTCGCCCGTGTGCAAGCACCCAATGAAGCCCCCTCCACGGTTCCCTCCGTGACCCTGACAGAGTCTTGTGGCTGACCCTCCGTGTCTTTCCCCTCGGCTGGTGCTGCGGCAGGAAGATCAGAAGCGATGGATGGCACCGTGGTGGGCCGCGGCCGTCGCTGGCACACGAGCCCCGTGGATTTCCCACCCAGCTGCGCCTCTGACAGTCCAGGCAGCTTGGGGTAGCGCTGGGAGAAGTGGTTCAGCACAATAAACTCCGCCTCCACCGCGGCCCCGACCTGCAGCGCCTCCGGAAGTGTTGAATGCCGCTTACGAACTGCCTCGCCTTCAAAGCCGGGGCCGAAGGTGGCCTCGTGAAGTAGGATAAAGACGCGAGGCTGCTCTGTATCCATCGCCGTCGTACAGCCCCCGTCGCCACTGCCGCTGTCGTTGCTACGACGACAGTCCTCCTGGCGTGCCACGAAGGCACGACTCCGACGCACCAGGAAAGGCGACGGGCGGGTGTCCCCAGAGAAGACGAACACGCGAGAGGTGTCGGGCAGCACAGCCGGCGTTGTCTCCCCACTTGACGTATGTGTTGTGGGTGATGCTTGGGGTGAGCAGAACGGAAAGCGCAGCAGCAGAGCGTGGGCATTTGCAGGGTGGTCCACCGTGATCACCTCCGCATCCCACCAGCCTACAGCCTTCGGCGCTTCCGTCGTCGTCATCGTCGTTGTGTCACTACTGCAGCCCGCCACTTCCGCAAGCCCTGCAGATTGACTTGCCACATCGACTTTCAGAGTTCGCTGGCGGTGTCGCTTGTGTGCCTGGACTTGTAGTGAGATGCAGGTGTTCCACCTGCGGAGCAAGGCTTGAAGACGTGGCACTGGCACAACGTGCTGTTGTTGCTGTTGCTGTTGCTGCTGCACACCACCTCTGTGGTAGTCATGACCGCATCGATGAGCACACGAGCTGCCAACGGCGTCGGCGTCGACGCTTCCATCTTGCTTCCTCACTACGGCATCCATCGCTGCCTCGGCGTCCGGCATTGCATGCAGCGGCGGTGGCAGCAGCTCAAACATGCACTCCTCATACAGCCAGCTTCGATAGGGCAGCGTGTTGCCCCACGCATCCATCAGAAAGCGGTGGACCTCTGCCGGGCACACAATCAGCAGCCTCGACGATCCCACTGGCAGTGGGTACTGCCGCTGCTGCTCCGACAGGTAGTGGTGTCGTAGGGTGAGAAGGGAGAGCAGCCCGAGGTGGTGGTCGGCGTGGGCGTGAGATATAAAAACTAGCACAACATCCAGTACAAACCGTCGCAGTCGGCCGTCGTCGTCATCGACCCCGTCCGCCTCTGCGGAGGCGTGCCGCGAAGCTGTTGTTGTTGTTCCTGCTGCCGCTGCGGTTATGGTGGCTGCCTCGCGTGCCTTCATAGCCTCGCCCTCCTCTGCCAGCACTCCCGAGGCGTCGCGGTGGTGGCGGCTGGGATGCCCGGAGACGCCACCTCGCGCCCCCTCACACAGCGACACCAACTGCCCCAGGCTTCCCTCGCCAAAGTCGAAAATAACAACACCACGGCGAAGGTCTGTGGAGGGCGAAGACAAGGAAGGCGGCAGAACGCTCGTCGATCGTTCCCCATCGTCCACTCCACCTGCTGTCAAGAGCTGCGTTGCCGCTGCCACCTCCGGTGTGTCACCGAAGTAGCAGCGAGGAAGCCACAGCTCGAGGTAGGTACCACTGACGTTGCGGTACTTACTCGGCACCGCAGAGCCCGTCCCCAAAAACCCCAAAACCCCGTCCCTGCGACGGAAGACACCGCCATCATCATTGTCTGCAGCTCGGTCCCCTCCATCATCACCATCACTGCCACTACCACAACAACAACACAGTAGCGACGGAGACGAGGCTTCAGCGACGGCATCGCCGTGCATCCACTCCTTCCTCCTTGTCGCTGACGGCGTCGGCTGGAGGGAAGCCAGAAATTCATCTGAAAGCAGGCGCAGTGCGGAGGCCGGCGTTGGGTACGGGAGGAGCGATGCCTGGCCATCCACCACCACCAAAGGACGCGCCGCATTGGCGCGTGCAGATGATGCACTGGCTTTGATGGCAGCTGTCGTCGGCGCGGGTGCAGAGAAGGGAGCTACGGAAGTGGCTTCGACACCACTGCGCAGTACAGCCGCGCTCTTCTCTGGTGTCCCCTTCTTCTCTCGCTTTAGTGGAGGACCTGACACGTTTGTTTCTGCATGTGCGCCGCTCTTCTGGCTGGTGCGCGGAGGATGAACATCAAAAGGAAAAGCACCAGCTGTTCGCCCCCCTGCTGTCGTCGTCATCGTCTGTGCTGACGTGCCACGCCGTGGGGACGACTTCGCATGGCGCAGCTGCAACGCCGCCTCCGGAATGCAGCGCAGCTTCAACGAGTAGGGCCAGTACTCCGTAATGGGATCCGCGGCAGAAATACAAAGAGGGGAGCTGCTGCAGCAGCTCCTGAGACAGGGATTCGCAACGGCGCTCGCCGGGTGCTCGTTGGTGCCGTGCAGGGGAAAGAGGGACGGAGCGAGGCGATTCAGATGGTAGCGGTGCACCAACGCGGTAGGGAAGGCAGTGAAGTGCCGCTGCGTGTAGCTCGTAAAGAGGTGCCAGGTGCGGTGGTGCTGATGCTGATGCTGGAAATTGCAGTTTGCGTGTTCGCTGCTCGCTGTCTGCGCCATCAGCGTTACAGTGGTGGATGCACCATCATCTTCACTGTCGGCCTCCTCCTCCTCCTCGTGCAGGTCGTCGAGGGTAAAGGAGAGCGATGGAGTGAGGCCCACTTGCACCATGCCTGCCTCACCGTCCTTAGTGTAACGGCGGTGACGTCGCTGCATCGACGATGACACGACATTCGCGAAGACGAAAGCGTTGTATCTCGCATAGATGTCCGTCCCGTCAGCGGATCCTGCAGACTGCCGCCCCGACTGTCGCTGCGGTTGTTGTTGCAGTGGCAGTGTATGGGTTGCGTCGTCCGAGGCCGGGTGCTCGACAGCTGCAGCAGCCTGGCTTCGACAGAAATCTTCAAAGAAGGACTGCGGCTGCACGTGCGCCACATGCCGCACCGTGAGCTGCCGCGCACGCTGCACGAGCCGCCCAGCCCTCTGCTCTACTTTTGCCCCCGGTGCGGACCCGCCCTCCTCCTCGTCGTCGTCACCGTCGTAGTAGTAGGCGAGGTGGGGATACTTGGTGCGCAGCAGCCGCAGCAACGCTCCGCCGTCGCGGTCAGTGCACCGCCCGAGGAGGTGCTCGAGCGCCGCCTTCACCTCCTGAGGGGTGTCCCCGTCCAGCACGAGAGAAACGTAGGCGTGTCGCGTTGCCGCCGTCGGTCGCATGACTTGATGTGGGTGAATCCACCGAGTCCCTGATAGACTACTTGTACCTGTTTGAGCGGGATCAGTTGTGGTGGTGGTTGTGGGGTGGTCACGTCACCCGCAGCGTCCGTCGCTGCACTCCTCGACTTCGGTTTCCCCTTCCCGGTGTCACCGCTGCCACTGGCGTCGGCGAGTCCGTCGGTAGCCACCTCCACGTCCGCCTCCACCGCGATTCCCAGCTTCAGCTGACCGTACTTTGGGCCAGATCGCACGCCAAGTACGCGTGCCTTGGCCGCGTCGAAGGTCGCACCCGGGGCGACAACGATTGCGTAACCCAACACCACATCGCTACTATCCGGCAGGCCATAAAGCCGGTCGTCATCGTGATTGAGGTGGTGGTGGTGGGTGATGCCGCTCGACCCTTCGTCCTCCGCAGCCCCTGCTGATTCACCCTCCCTGTCTAGCTGAGCTGAAGCAGCGGCAGCGTTGCACAGAGAAAACAGCGTTGTTGAGGAGGCCGAACCGTCGCTCCCACTCTTGACACCCGCAGCATGGCGTACGTCGTCGCGTGAATCGCATTCGCTCCGCGACTCCCACGCACCTCCAGCACTTCGGCAGCACGAGGTGGCGTTCTGGGCAGCAGCATTCCGCTCGCCCGCGTGCAACACAGCCCCGCCGGACACGCGAAACGCCACCAGGAGACTGTGTGAGCTGAGAGGAATTGTCGCATAGAAGAAGGGGTCCACAGACAAGGTGGTGGCCGCGCTTTCCGCTGAGCTTCTGCCTGAGCCACTCTCCGCAATTTCAAGGAAGTGAACCTCATTGCCCAGCGTGGCCGCCTCCGCTGTGGCTGACTCCACGTGACAAGACGCCGCCGACGCCTCCAACGCAGGCCACCACCGGGTGGACGGCAGGGCCGCGACGCCGTGGAGCTGACGAAACACCATGGGACGGTACTGGAAGTAGTGAAAGCGCAGCGCTGTCAGAAACCCGCGCAGACCCGCTCCAGCAGGTGGAGCAGCAACAGCGTTGACTTCAGCGGCAGGTGCGCCAGGCACCACCGTCACTGCAGACGCGCGTCGCACCAGATCGAGGCCTGCACTGGGGCCGAAGAACGTCGCCTGTCGCGACCCCGCATCGTTAACTGTAAAGAGCATCCCTGGCAGTCCCATAACCGCGGAGGCAGCCCCCACAACGCTGCTACTGGTGCTGCTGCTGTTACTCAGTCGTGTAAAGCAAAAGCAGCGAACTTTCTTCAGCTTGATGTTGGCCTCGGAGCTGAAGCGCTGTGTGCCCTCAGGGCAGTTAAAAAAGATGTACCCCTCGCTTCCACTCGACCCGGTGTCCGCCGTGACCTGTGGTGGCAGTAGCTGCTGCGCCAGCGTTGCCCCAGCCGATGGTGTTGGGTGGAGGAGAGAGGAGAGGTGCAGAGGCCCGCAGGCCGGCCACGTCGGCTGCGGCGACAGCAGATAGGAGGACCACGTTGGCCCAGGTTGCGCAAAGTCATCGTCCCCAACAGCATCCAGCGCTGCCGTTTTTGCAGGAGAGGGCGGGACCACTGATGGCGTGTGTGGGCTTGACGTGTGGGGTTTCTCTTGTTTCGTGACAACGCCAATGCAAAGGGCAGCGTTGGAGTCACCACGTGGTGTTGTCTGCATGTTGGATGCGCCGACGCCCGTTGGTGGCTCCTGAAGGGCGGGGTGGTCGAGTGGGCCATAGTAGCAGCACCCGCCGTATCCATTGGGTGTATCTGAGCCCAGCAGCTGAAAATAATGCGCCATCACGCGCGCAAAACACGCAGCCTCTCCGCTCCTCTCTTTCCAAAAATGAAGAAGGATGAGTAAGGAGAGCGAGGTGAGTCGGAAGATGTGCT
The DNA here is from genome assembly GCA_900240985.1 of Crithidia bombi. Taxonomy (NCBI): domain Eukaryota; phylum Euglenozoa; class Kinetoplastea; order Trypanosomatida; family Trypanosomatidae; genus Crithidia; species Crithidia bombi. The sequence goes on along the minus strand of OESO01000035.1, from coordinate 120,137 downwards.
GCTGATATACTCACGAGGCCGGTGTCGCGACCAGCGAAGGAAATATACATGTATATACACACGCACACGTGGTAAAATGAAGAGGAGGCAGGGAAGAAAGGTGCACTTGTTAGAACGCATGGGTATCGGATTCGCATTTGTTTTTTGGTTGTTGTTTAATACCTCTGTCCTTCTAGCTGATGGGACGAGAGGGGGACGTCACCGTCACGCTTTGTTTCTCGTATGTGTCTTCAGTGCGGTTGTGAGCCCGCACAACACACACACACACACACTAGCCACAGTAGTAGCACTTAAGAACGGGGAGAAGCGATGAAGAAGACACCAACCCTTCACCCTCTGTCCCAAGCGATACAGCATCCATCGGAAGGAGCAAAGAGAGGAGATGGGAAAGCACACGAAACGCCAAGCTTCCGCAGTACTGGCCGGCTGCGTTCTCCGGAGGAGAGGGGGGACGCATTTCATTCACACCGGAAAAATTCGGCCTCCCCTTCCCATGTGCTTCTTCTCTACAGTGATTGCCTCAGCACCCCTCCCTTTCCCTGTTTCGGTCAGCTCTACAAAACAGCTTAACGACTTCTCACATGTGTGTGTGTGTGTGTGCGATGCATCTATCACATTTCGCCATGTGTGCAAAAGCAGTTCCTTCTGCTTCTTTTCCTTGTTTTCTATTTTGGCAAAAGATAAAATCTGTGGTTTACAATCAGTAACACAAGAGCGGCGTGTCTCAAACACGCGCCGCCATCAAACGCGGCTTTCACTCACCCCTTGTGGCGATGTCGAAGCGTAGGTGCAGTTTGCGCCGCATCGGAAGACGCAGCTGGCTTGGCAAGCCCCAGCATCATCCTCACCGTTATCCTCCTCCCCCCTCCCTCCCATCTCAGCCTGCCTTCTCTTCTCATACGGAAAAACAAAAAAACGTGGAAAGAGAGTGAGGGAAGGGGCGCCAGTGAGCAAAGCAAAACAAGGAGGTCGTTGCATACAGAGAACGCCGTAACACACATACCTCACAAAACAACACCACCGACAACTCAAGCAGCACAGAAGCTTGCTCTCGGCTTCCCTCCTCTCGTTTTTTTTGTTTGTATGTACTGTTGTTAGCTACTTTGCTGCGTCCGGAGCTGCATCCTTCGCCAATGCGGCGTCGGCGCTCTCTGCTGGCGTCACATCAGCAGCAGCAGGCGCGCCGGTCGTCTTTGCCTTCTCATCCTCCACAGCCTTCTTCCCCTCAACTGCCTCACCCAGCAGACCTTCCGCGTTCATGAGCACCCACGACGGCAACATCAACTCCGCGTTCGTCACGAGTCGCGGGAGCAGCATCATCTTGAGACCCAGCGTGAAGAGGCGGAACGCGGCTTCCTGCGGAACACGAGCCACTTGGCGCGTGAGCATCACCAGCGCTTGCGCCTGCCGGTCCCACGTCGGGTAGTAGGAGCGAGAGGCACCACCACGGTAAAAGTCGCGCCTGGCGGACCAGAAAGCCTGCTCATCGCCGTGGATGGCCTCCGCATCGATCAAGCGCGGACACAAGTTCGGGTCATTCCGGTACGCTGCAAAGTACGCCGGTGTGTAGTCCACCGCGACGGAGGAACGGAGGTGGTGTGTGCGGCCCCCACAACGTGTCAGGTAATCGCGCTGCACGATGCGGAGACGCGGCGACACGAGACGTGTGACGTTCCTCATCCCTGTTGCAGCCGCAGCAGCAGCAGCGCCTTTGGTGGACATCAGCCAGAATAGAAAAAAAAACCAAAACAAAGAAACAGCAAGCGTCCTGCCCGCCCCGTTCTTCGTTGTAGCTGTGCTTTGTTTTGTTTTCTACACAGGGAGAATTTCACTGCTTCGGATTATGTGGGAAAGGAGGAAGACGGCATCCAAATGCAGTGTGCAGCGGCTCCGCAGCAGAGAAAGGTCCCCAAAATGATCAGAGAAAAAAAAGGAGGGAGTTGTAGTGGAGGTTACTGCCATCAGCTTTGTTTTTGCTTTTGTGTGTGTGTCTCCTTCATCTGTCTGCGTTGCCCTCTCTTTCCAAGGGAGTGGGGGGAAGAAACGGAGGAAGGGGGGGGGGACCGTGCAGGGGTGAGAGCAGCGGCACTTCACACGTCGCAGCGCTGCATCAACGATTCGGCTCGACTGCCTTCCCCTCCTCCTCCCCCTCTGTCGACGAGATATAGGCACACTGATGGGCACCAGCAACGAGTTCACTCACGGTGCTCTGAAAGAGAGCGTAGTGAGTTTTACATCACAAATCACTTTCCGATGTTATTTCGTTCCCTTCTCTCTTGTTGTCCGTGTTTTCTTTTTTTTTGGTGGGGGAGGGTGGAGAAAACAGGGTCCTTATGGACCTGCTATCCCGTGCCACACGAGCGGGCAAAGCCACCACACAGTCCGCCTCGACGACCACCTTAACTACAAAGACACATACACACACACACACACACACACACACACACACTCTCTCTCTCTCACATAGAAAGTAACGATAGAATGATACACAACATGGGGAAAAAAAAAAACTAAAACAAGTCACAATGAACCCAAGCAGCACTCTGTCCGTCCGTCCGTCCGTCAGGGACGGCAGCAGATACAGAAAAAAAAAAAGATGAAGAAGCCAGCATACCCTCCCCCCTCCCTCCCTCTCGCTTGTTATCACGCCCTGCTCTTGTGTGTCGAGGTCTACCACCGCCGCTGCACCACTTCCCACGTGCGAGATTTAAAACAATAATAATAATAATAAACTCTTCCGGGGGCAGAGAGAAGGGGGGGGGGGGGGCAGAGAGGAGAGAGAGAGAGTAGAAGGAAGCACAGCGCGCGGTGTGTGGACACGGTGCTGTGAAGTGGGAGCGGGGACGCTCTACGGCTGCAGTGGTCGCCCCATCCACACNCATGCAGCGCGAGACACCACGGAAGGTCGGAGCCCTCGCCACCTCGGGCACCTCAGTTCCTCTCCATCCCAGACACGCGCACGCCTACACGTGTCCCCGTGAACGGCTCAAAGCAAAACGATCGATACCGTCGAGCACCCCCTCTCACACGCGCGTAGGGGAGAACACAGAAGAGGAAAACAAGACTCAAAAAAAAAACACTCCTCACTGCCCTCCCCTGCCACTCAGCTGAAAGCAGTCTTTCACTGCATGATACTCATCGGGCAGCTCCATACCCAGCAGGCGGTGCGCCGCGATACATCCGATCGGGTCACACGCCTTCGCAACCACGCCCACCCGCGCCACACAGCGCAGAACAGTCCCTTCCCCATCCACGCAGTCACAATGGGCAGCTCATCGTCGTCGTCTCGTCAAAGGACGCAGCGCACAACCCTCTATATTATCACCAGTCGTGCCCCCCCTCCGCCATGGCCCAGGCAGGTGTAGATGCTCCAGACACCCTCGCCAGGTGCTACGCCTTGACGATGTGTCTGACGGGTAGCGCCTGCCCTTGTCGATTACCACTCCATCGCCGCCTCCAGGTGGCGACATCGTCACATTTATTCGCTGATGCCAGTCGGCCATCCCGCACGCGACCCATCTTTGATTACCATCCTCACGATCCTTGTGTACCGCGGCGGCAGCGCATATGAAGTGCGATCCCCCGACTGCCCAGCAGTGCAGATCACGCTGGGCACCAGCTCACTCGCCCGCACATATCCGCTGCGTGATCGTCAGCCATAGGGAGGCAGTGACGTGCCTCACGAGAACAACGTACGCTGGGATGCGTGTGTAGCCGGTGTGTCCCGCGCTCCCGGCAGCAGCTGGTGGTACTTGGCAAAGAGAGCAGTGGCCACCAGCACGCGGCACGCGCGGTACGTGTGCCCGGCATCCGTCGCCACAGCGTACCGCCGCCGCCGTCGGCCACACGCGATGCGCACCACAAGCTCACACACGCGGCTTGTAGGCGGTCGGCGGGTCGCTCACAGGCAGCAGCACAACGCAGCTCGCTCTTGTTTTCCATCGTACCTGGTGTCGGGTGCACCGTCCCACACCCGCCACGCCGCTCTCCACCACGTGAGTACGTCTCCCCACCCCCCGCCAGCTGCCCCACACGTGGATCCCACCGCCAAACACGCTTTCCCGCCACCGCACTTCGGACGCAGTCACGCGCACCACGCTCGTCTTGCCACACGCAACAGCAGGCAGCAGCAGCAAGCAGGCACGCCGCAGCGCCGTCCTCGCGCACACCGCGTACGTCACGGCCTCCGCACCACCGCTCGCACGCTGCACCGCATCCATTGCACGACATGCACGGCGTCGCCGGTACCACGCAGTTCCCCACGCACACCGCACCCGCCGGCGCTGTAGAAGCGGATCCACGCGCCTCGCGTCGATGCGGTACGACATTCACTTGAGGGTTCGGTCAGGTAGCCCACGACACAAGCCGCTCCTCACACCGCCGGCAATCCGGCGGCCTCGTCCACAGTGGCTGCCCACGCGCGACCTGCTGGCCCGCGCAGTTGTCGTCCGGTCCCACCACTGCACACCACAGCGACGGCTGCAGTGGCGGATGTGCTTCGCGCTGAGCTGCCGAACATCCAGGCACCCCCCACCACCACGTTCGAAGTCCGCTGCAGCCATGGCCAGGAGGAGTTAGTCGCCCGTTGTTGTGGTTGCCTCGCGGTAGTTCCAACGTCGACACGGTCAATGCAAGGGAAAGAGCAGCTTCTTGGTACGGAAAGAGAACAGCACAGGGGGTATGTGTTTTTCCTGGCGTTGCCTGCAGTTGAGTCTGTAGTGTACGGTTGAAGTTCCGTGCAGACAGCTTTTCTGATGGGTTTGTGTTTGTGCGTGTGTGAGTGTGGAAGACGATGGGTGGGACAGGCACCACGCAGGGAGAGCGAGAAGAAAAGAGGGAGATAGAAGAAGAGAAGAGGAACTGCGGTGGTAGTCGTCAGCGAAGAGGAGGTGGGGGTTCTCTGGAGGGGTGGGGGCAGGCTCACGGGGATGGATAGCCTTCCCTCCCCTTCTCTCATCTGACGCCGTCAAGAAGTCGATGAGCGGGGGCACATGTGGTGAAGGCATCCCTCCTTCGAAAATCGAGGATGACCCATTGTGGCACCGCCGTGTAGCGGAGTTGAGGTGCGGTCTTGTTATCTTGGTGACAAAAAGGGGGAGTACAAGCTTGGGAAAAAGGAGTTGAGTGAGGGATGCCGTCAGCGCTCGACAGCAAACCTGTGTTGCTCTTACATTGCCCTTCTCAGCCCCTTCCCCCTGTTCTTGTCTTTACACAAGAAGCGAGGTGGTCCTCTCGGCGTTGCCCTGCTGGATTTCAAGAGGAGTTGCTTCCACACTGAGGTTCCAAAAAAAAAAGGGGGGGGACCGAAGTAAAGCAAAACAGAAAAACAAGTTCTGTACATGTGTGTGTGTGTGTGTGTTTGTGTAAAGAAAAACACAAAGAGGAAGACAAAAACAAAAAAGAGAGAGAGACGGCAGCGCCCGCTGATCCTCCACCTCCCCGAAAGAGAGAGGAGGGAAAGGCGGCTGCTGCTTCTTGTGATCGCCTCGGTCGGGCCGAGGTTATTTGTTGTTCTTGTTGTTTACGTACATTGCCACGGCGTCGAAGCGAGGATTGGACTCTGCCTCCTCCTCCTTCTCCGTCCCATCAGCCGTCGCCGTCACCCTCGAGGTCCACGGTCTGTGCACAGGAGGACAAGATCTGGAGGCTCTGCTCATTCAGCGAAACCTTGGGCAGCAGCAGACCCGGCACCCCATCATGCTGCATGCCCATCATTCCTCCACAGGTGGCGCAGGTGTAGATCGCGTAGATCTCTGTCACATCCACCTCGGTCGGCTCCTGCCGCACTGCAGGATCCTCCGACACCGCCGCTGAAAGCGACATGCGTTGCTGATGTTTGTAGGTGCGAATGCCGGCGTTGCGCAACGCTTCGTCTGGCGAGGAGGAAGGGGAAGAAGGGAGAAACAGCGGCGTCGACTTCGAAGACTGTCCTACTGGACTCGCAGCTGTGGGGGAGTACGGTGTGTGGACGGCCTGCGCACGTATGGCAGCGGCGGCAACCGCGCCACCGCCGGCACTCGGCCGATGGTTTGATGGCGACGACGGTGGCGACGGCGACAAGTGCGCCGCTGATGTCTTGTCTCCTCCCTTCCCCTCTGACGTGTTCCTCTCCCTCAGCAGTCCTTGTAAGCCCTCCACCTCTGGCAGGTGCAGCCACTCCACACCCTGTGCAGCCCCACTGAAGCGCTGGCACACGCTGCAGGTGCAGATGAAAGATCCGTAGATCAGCGAAAGACACCCGCAGTTGGTCGTGGCACGCCCGCACAGGCAGGATGTCTCGAATAGCATGTCTGCTGTCACCTCCTCTTCCCCCTCTTCACCCTCCTCGGCTGCAGCCCCCGACACAGTCGAGGTGGGAGCGGCAGATGCTCTGCTCGATGCCTGCTCAGAGCGCTTTCGCAGGGCAGCGCCACTGTGCATGACGAGCGACCCCGCCTTCAGCGACGCCCGCATCGTACTGACCCTTTTGCTTGTCCCACGGAAGCTCTTGTGCATCCCTTGCTGACTGCCGTGCCGCACCACAGCTGCTGCTCCGGCGGTGTTGGTGATGGGTGCCTGCTGCTGGAGTGCCTGCACATCCAGCGTGGTCCCCATCACATCCACGAAACTCTGGGCGTCACTGTTCAGCTGATCATCGTCGCCGTAGGTAACAGCAGCAGCACTGGTGGGGTTAGAGTTGCTGTCATCACCGTGATGCAGTGAACAGAGGCCGCCGCTGCGTGGAGAACCCGCTGGCAACGAGGGCGACAACGACAGAGAGGTGCCGCCACCTTTACTGTCGGGTGGAGTGGGCTGCGCTCGTGTGGTCGCCCTGTCTCTGTCACTCGCGTGTGGCTGTGACGACGGCGACGGGGGTACAGGTGGTGCTTCAGAGCCTGGTGCAGCGGACGCTGCGACATCAGGGCCACCGCTCTGACCTTGTTGAGTGGTGGTGTTGGATACGTTCGCGGAAGGAGAGGGTGGCGTCGGCGTGGCCCTCGACTGCGCACCCACCACACCAGCGGGGGCACCACGACCACCACAAGAAGTCTGTTCACTCGCTGACGAGCTGCTCTGCGGAGGCGGTGGAGAGGCCATTGGCGCATGATGAGCCCCGTCACGCACGCCTTCCTTCGCACGACTGCTCTCCACGACAGAGAGCGTCGGATCGCCGTCTTGTTGCCTGCGCTGCCGTCGCAGGCTGCGCTCCCGCCACGTCGATAACTCCGTCAGCACCGCACCCAACTCCTGTGCCCCGTCGGTGGGCCCACTCAGAGCCGCAGCAGCAGCAGCAGCAGCAGAGGAAGAAGACGGGACTCCCCCCGCTGTGGGCTGTGGGGCTCTCCCTTTGGCACCCGCTGTTTCTGCCTAACTCGTCCTTTGCCGTGACGGGCACTGTAGGTGGCATAGACTCGCGACGCTCTTCGACTTTCGCAGGACGAAGAGCAGTCGAGTCTCGCAGTGCGGCAGGCAGCGGGGGAGGGGCAAAAGACCGGCGATGCCCTGCGACGTCCTTCGCATGGCGGATGTCCTTGTGCACGGCACCTCCGCTGTCAGCAGTGATCGTCTCAGCATCCATCCCCTGCTGTCGAAGCGCAGCCGCTGCACCAGGGGAGAGACCTGCCACAGCAGCACCTCCGCCTCCTGGTGCCTCCTCCCTTTTTGGTACACGCGGTAGCTCGGGCAAGGGCTTGTTTTGTGGTTTCGCCTGCCGGTCCTGCACCCCCGGCAACGCATTACCACCACCACCACTGCCGCTGCCGTCGTGCGCACGCTGCGCCCGTTCCTGCTTTTTCAGCTTACTCTCTGACAGCTGCTGCTTCTGCGCATCGAAGCGAGCGAGCAGGGCCGCGATCGACGCCGTGGAAGGCTCAGGGGAGGCAGCTGGGGCTGATTTACCGTTGTCGATGTGCCCGCCTGCGAGTGGACGCGCTGACGGCTCCGGCCGCAGCGGCGCACGCGGCGTGGCAGACTTCTCCTTCGCATCCGACGACAAGGCGGAGGGCGAGGAGGAGTTGAATGCCGCTGCAGCCCCCACCACACCAGGTGCAACACCGCCCTGCTCCGGTAGTCGCCGTGGTGGTGGCGGTGGTGAGGCTGGTGGGGACGCCTCCGCCACTGCGGAGCTGCTGCGGCTGCTCTTGGCGTGGTCCTTCGCAGCGGCGGCGTACGCGGGATCCGATGCGAGCTGCTCAATCAGCTCCGGCACGTACTTCATGAGCGCAGGCGACATCAGAACCTGCCCCGCATCCGGACGACGCCGTGGATCTTTCTGCAGCAGCTGCATTATGAGCTCCCACAGTGCATCCGAGTAGAGGGCGGGGATGCGGGGCGGCTGCTTGTGCACGATATCGCGCATCAGCGTTTTCATGGTGGTCGACTCGAAGGGCACGTGGCCGGCGCACAGCTCGTACAGCAGCACGCCAAGAGCCCACATATCGCTTTTGCTGTTGTACGGCCGGCCCTGGCACAGCTCCGGAGAGAAGTAGCACGGTGTCCCACACATCGTACTCGCCATCGCCACGGTGCTCTGCAGCACGGTGCTGATGCCGAAGTCGCCCAGCTTCACGATGTGATTTTTGGTGAGAAAAATGTTAGACGACTTGATGTCGCGGTGCAGCAGTCGTTGATCGTGCATGTAGCGCACCGCCATCGTTGTCTGCACGAACAAGCTCACCACTTGCGCTTCTGAAAGCAAGCCACTCGTTGCGTTGTGGGCCGCGGCAGAGGAAGGGATGTTGTTGCCCAGGCCACGATACGCTCGTGCACCGGCCCTCCGCGCCGCCTGCGCGCTGCTCAGCAGCGAGTAGACGTCGCCGCCATCCGCGTACTCCATTACAATGTACAAATTCGGGTGCTCCTCGTAGTACTCGACGTACTGCACGATGTTCGGGTGGTGCAGCTTCTGAAGGATGCTGATCTCGTTGTGCGCGTCGCGTCGCTGCCGTGACGTCATACCTGCGAGGTTCAGGTGCTTCACCACGAAGTACTTCTGCCGTGGTTCGTGGAAGACGAGTAAGGCTTGGCCGTAGCTTCCTTTGCCGAGAGCGCGTACAGGCAGGTAGCCCGACTTCCGCAGCGTGACGGGCAGCTGCGGTCGTGCGGGTCCGATGCCGAGGAGGAGGTTGAGCTCATCGACGGAGTTCATGGTGGTGAGGAAGGGGTGCCCCAAGAAGAAAGCGGAAGGGGGGAATTCACCAAGACTGTTTACGTTAAAGCTGTGTTGTATGTGTGTTTACGTGTTTATGGGAGGCGAGGGAGGGGAAGGGGAGCTGCGTCGTAATGCCTGTCCCTATTCTCTTTGCTTGCTTAATTCGTCACACCCAACTCGCAACCGCACAAGTCGGCAGAACACCAACGCAAGTCTGCAGGAGAACGCGGCAGAGGTGGTGGAGGAGGGAGAGAGAGAAGACGGAGAGAAAGTGCATATATATAACGAGTGTGTGCATTGTTGCTGCAGCTGCAGCTGTATGCTGCCTTCATCCTCTCTCATGTTTTCATGTGAGAGTTCTTCGTTGCCTTCTTCGACACCTCCCTTATCAAGCCATTCACACACCCCTTTCCTTCTCTGCATGTGTTGTCGAATGTGTGTCGGCGGATATGCACCGCATTGCTCCGTTGACAGCGGCAATCAGCAGAGTGGTGATACGAGGCACGACCTATACGCATAGGTAGACTCTCCCCTTACACTTGCATGGATGGCCTCACCAGAGGGAAACACACACGTTGATGGCCGAGCATCGGGTGGTGGGATAAAAGGGGAAGGGAGAACGGTCCTTTTTCTCAGTTCGCCGTTCTCTCCTGTTAGACGCCCACACGCACGATTGTGTGAAGAGCAAATAGCACGAGCAGGCGGACGCCCTCCCTGTCGTGCATCACAAAACAAAAAAAAGAAGCTCTTCCAGAAGGGTACAGCACAATACGACACCGCAACGAAGTCGACCCACCTTCCAACAAGCTTATAAATCGTCTCTCCCCCGCTTCCCTCTGATACTCCCCCTCACGCTACGACCCCTGTCGAATAGCCCATCACCTTGTTGTTGGTCGGGTCCCGCAACACCTGCAGGGGGCCTCCCCACACCCCATATGGATACTTCCGTGCGAGCGCCTCGGCCGCAGCGCTGCCCGGCCGCACCGTCCCCTCCTCCAGCTGTTCCAGTCGTGCCTTCTCCTTGGCGGAGAAAAAGCAGGAGGAGGTAGAGGTGGGTATGTGCTCCGTCAGCGTTTGGCGCACTGCTACCTCGTGAAATGGGGCCACCACAGGCGGGGCGACACCACCGGACTGCGCTGCCGCCGCAGCATCCCCCACCTCCTTCGCTCGGTAGCGGTACGTGGTCGTGGTCACGAAGGCCGCGGCCTCGTCCACCGGCGTTGGTGTCGGTGTGGGATCGTCTGCCGCCGCACGTACGTGGACATCCTTCGCATGGCAGGCTGCTTCGCTTGACGTCGTGCCCGCATCAGCCGTGGCGACGAGAGAGACGTTCGTCACCGCAGTGGACACGATGGGCTCTGAAGTCGGCGCCCGCTTGAGTAAGGACGAGACATGTGTCCCCGGCGTCGTCGAGTACCGCCAGCGGGAAGGAAGAAACACATGGTACCAGGGTTCATCGTCGTCGCGGTAGTACACGCGGGCCTGGACGAGAACAAAGTACAGCAGCGCGAGCAGTGGGGAATACAGCAGCAGTTCGCGAAACCCGGGCGGCATACGTTCAAGGTAAACGGACAGTGTCTGGTACCGCTGCTCCTGGTGGGCGTGGCGCTCCCGCCGGTAGGCGCGGTACGACTCAAATGGAGAGTACGCACGCGACGATGTGTCATGTGGGTTCCCCTGATGATCTTCACCCTCGTCGTCGTCTGCAGTCTCGTCCCCGCGGCTGCCGGAGCGCGACGCGTACGAAGATGCGGAGGCGGCGGCACCACCGGCGTCATACGTGGACGCGTGGCGGGCGGAGGTGAGGGAGGCATGATGGAGTGAAGTAGCCGGCCGTGCCACAGCAACCCACCGAGTGGTTGCAGGAGGAGGAGACACGCGTGAGAAGCAGCGCGGTGACTGACCACCGCAGCCGCGCCCCACAGCGGGAGCCGCCAGCACACGTGCTGGTGTGCTTGGGCAGGCGAGGGATGCGGAGGGACGCACCACTCCGAGAGTTACCCGCATGGTGAAGTTAAAAACACACTCTGTTGCCTGCCCTCCACAGCGGCGGCAATGACGTGTCCTGCTGACGTGAAAAAAAAACGAGAAAAACAATGATGAGAAGAATGTGTAACACAAGCCAGCGACTCTACGTGTGTTTGAGGGGGGTTGTATGTTTGTGTGTGTAGGGGGGAAAGGGGGGGATGAGTGGGTGGCGAGCTTCTCCTTCTTGTTGCTCACATTCAAAGCGCAAAAAAAAAAACCTGCGAGCGTTGCGAAGAGACGGAGAGAGAGGGACAATGACTACGGGTATGGATGCGAAGAAGAGCCTGAAAACACGAAATAAGAGCAAGCACATCGAAAGCGACGAAGATGTGCTCACAGCTGAGGTAGCGAAGAGGATATCGTCGCCTCCTTCGCCTATCGAAGTTGCCTTCACGAATCGTGCGGCTGCCTTCGTCCTCTCTTCTTTTTTCCCTCTTTGAGCCAGTATATATCCATCTATATGTACAGATACATATCTATCTATCCATCTATCTATCGATATATATATATATATATATATACATATACAGGACACCCCGCGCAGAAGTATCGCGCTGGAAGTCACTCCCTGTTTTTGTACTTCTTGCCTTTTTTTTCTTATTCGTTCTCCCTCGCCTAGGCAAATAAAAGCGTGTATTTGCAGCAGTGCCACTCATCAAGGATTATAGTAATACACAGAAAAACGCAGGAGTATCATCACAGGCTGAGACGCATCACAAGACCCCCAGCAGCCCTCCCCCGCCCCCCTCACCCGGTGCTGCTCTTCTGCTGCTGCTGCCTGCTCTGCTCTGCCGTCTGCGTCACCGTCTCAGCGACTCCACCGCTTGTGTGCGCGAAATAACTCTGTCCGCGCAACCTTGCCCTTTTTCATGAGCCGCCGTGTACTCTCCTGCATCTGCAACAGCTGCCGCGCCGTCGCCATCTCTTCTGCCCGGTCCCGCGCCGTGGTGTACGTCTGACCTGCCTGACCAGTGCGTCGCTCAGCTCGGTGCGCACGGCCGTACATGAGGTCCTCGGCAGCGCGCTGCAGGGAGCGACGCCCCGCCGCGTACTGTCGCTGCTGCGCACCAAACTGCTGATTTAAGGCCTGCTGCAGCTCAAAGTTGGTCTTCTGCGTCTGCGCACGTCGGCGGCTGACTTGCAAGGCGGCCTTCGACTCGCGGTAGCTTTGTTTGCGGGAGTGAGTGGCAAAAGGCCCGTGATCGAGCTGCTTCGCGGAGATACGCCAGAGCCACGAGTGTCGCAGCATCGTGTAACGATGGGCGGTGCCAGATAGTCTAATTAGTGGTTTGGAGGGAGGGGGGACTGAGGAAGGAAGAGGAGGTGAGCAGCGTATCCTGACTTTCCTACAAACCCCCTCTCTCGCTCTCCCTCACTCGTTGTGATGATGCAGACGTTGAAGAAGAAACAAAAAAAGGAGTAGTGGGAGAGAGGGAGAGGTGGGGGTGCCAGAATAGAGAAAGCAATCCGCCATGAGTGCCTTTGTTTGCGTAGTGCAGCTTCGTGAGGTACGTGTGTGGATGTACACCCACATCACGGTGGGAGACTCAAGAAGAGGCGGCTCTCCGTGGCAGTTCGCCAAACCTGGGTCAACAATAGCAGCGCGTTTCTGACCGCAAACACAGATCGCTAGTTGTCTTTAATTCCTCTACTCCCCATTTGAGCCCAGCCGCTGTCGTCGTCCTACCACGCATGTGTGGCGGCGGGGGTTTGAAGCCTCTTGTCATCTGCAAAAAGAAAGTAGAAAAAAAAGGATGCATGGCGACATTGAAACAGCCGGTGGAGGGTGGGAGGAGGGACAACGATCCTCATTGAGCGCTCACATTCACGAGGTCACACATACGCTCTTAGGGGCATTACTTGCCACTGTTCTACCCCTTACATGGGCGTTGTTGCTGGTGCTTTTCTTTTCTTTTGTACTGCTTAGCATTAGTTTGGTTTGGATTTGCGTTCCTCTTCCTGACTGCCGCACCGCACACCCACAAGACGGACAGAAAACAAAATCAACAGAACAATAATACAAAGGAGAAAGAAAGAGGCAAATCTCCCCAACACAAATACCTGCATCGATGATACATCAGGGTTCCCACGCACGACGTGCGTCGTGTATGGGGTGATTCTATTACATCCATGGATGGTGTCGCTCCGGCCTCAGCCTGAGGCGACTGGGGAAAGAAAGGGCCGCGGCAACGACTGCTGAAGACGGCCGACAAAGACAAAAAGCAAAACACACAAAGAAAGCTGCGAAAACTACGGTGGAGTAACTTCCTGCCCTGCCACCCTCTCCCGCTGCCCGACAGTGTGCGTCAGCGTGGGTGTGTTGCTGGGCTCGGGGGAGACGTTGCGCTGTGTATTTACCGATCGTCTACTCCGCATCGCCAGCGTCCTCCTCGTCCTCGCCGCCGGTGTCAATCTGCTTCTGCAGGGCCGTGGCTTTCATCGCGTATGCCTCCCGCTGACGCGTGTCCCGCGCGTCCCAAATCTTGGCGAGCTGCTCCTCCGTGTCAACACCGATGCGCTCCTGCAGCGCCAGCATTCCCGCGTGGTCCGGCTCGCCGGTCTCCGCGTCCACCAGGGCCTCGTCATTCAGCGGATCCTCCTCCTCCTCCTCCGGCATCTCCTCACTCGCGTCCACGGGGAGTCCCATCTCCTGCCGCTTGCGTGCCACCCCATCGCGTGCCTGCCGGTAGGCCACGGCGGCAGAGACAAAGCGCAGGAGGCCGTAAAGAACGATGCCGCCACGCTGCTTCACCTGATCTGCCACCATTCCCCGCACCTCCTCCACACGCTCCCGGGCCTTCGCAGCAGCCTCGATCTCCTGCGCCAAGGTGGGGATGAGGTGGGCCTGTCGCGACCCCACGCCCTCTTCTTCATCAGCAGCGCCGCCATCATCATTGTCGTTGTGGTTGCCCTCTCCAGCAGCCGCAGCACCCTTGGCGCTGTCCTCCTCCACCATCTCCTCTGTGTAGTACTCCTCCGGGTTCACCTCGCACTGATACTCGCCGTCCAGCCAGCACAGCCGCAGCACACGAGCACTGCGCCGCACCTGCCGCGTTGGTGGCTGTCGGAAGGGCACGCTGACTCCGTTGGCCCCCTCCTCCTCCGTCACCCCAGCAGCAGCAGTGTTGTTATCCCCGTCGGCGTCGTCGCCACTGCCTGCCAGCGCGGCTGCCAAGCCTGGCACCACCGTCTCCAGCCGCAGCGGGATGCTTCGGTCGTAGCCGGCAACCGGGTTGAAGGCACGCAGCTGCTGCACCATCACGGTGGGCTTCACGAGCGCTGCCACCTTCCCCGGCGTGCTGGTCGACTTGGGTGTCGCGTTCAGCAGCAGGTAGCATAGGCAGCGCAGCACAAGAAAGTTCACGTACGGGACGGAGATGAAGCGGTGGTCACGGTGATCCTCGAGGCGGGCTGCCAACTCAGCCGCCGCTGGCGAGAGCGCCGGTGCAGGGCCCGACGCAGCGGAAGGCAGCGGCTGTCCATGAGGGGCTGCAGCACGATCAGTGAGGCTGTTGTTGCTGTTGTGCGACGCCACCTCGACCAGCGCAGATTCCTGCGCGGCGGCGCGGTTGTAGGCGCCGAGGGTGACGTCCTGTGCCATGCGCACGCGCTCCGCCATCTCCGTCAGCGACTGCCTCAGCTGCCCGAGCGAAGTCTTGCTGAGGTGCAGCAGGAAGCGTTGGGATTTGAAGAACTCCGCCCGAGCCTCGGCGAGTGCTGCCTCCTGCGCCGCCAGCTTCGCCGCAGCAGCGTCCTTCTCATCAACTTCGTCGTCGTGGTCGTTGCTGGTATTCTTCAGGGCCGCCTCCTGATCCAGGAGATCCTCCGCCTCGGCTTCGGCCTCTGCGTAACGGGTCCGCAGCTCCGCCTCTGCGGCCTTCTTTGCCTTGAGACGACTCTGAAAGCGGTGGAAGCCGCGTTGGATGACGTCCACTGCCGCCTTTTCCCGCAGCGCGTTTTGCTGCGACCACTCCTCGCGCAGCTCGTTGGCCCGCTTGCGTCGTGTGGCAGCGTCGACGCGGCGCTCCTCCTCCTGCAGCTGGTGAAGGAGGAAAAGGGCAAGGTACTCCTGTGGGTTGGCTGGCTGCGCGGTGACCGTCTCCGCAATCCCTTTTGCCAGCACCGCGCCGACGTGGTTCTTCAAGTACGCGCTGTCCATCAATGTGAGGGGACCACAGTAACGTCGTATGTCTACTGTGAGAAGAGAAAAAAGAGGTGGCGCCGACTCTTGCAATGTCTATCCGCTCTATCGAGATACCTATGCGTGTGACCGCGGCAGAAGGCAACAGAAGTGAAGGCGAGCAAAGCAACGCAACGGCAGCCCACACACAGAAAAAAAGAAGAGAACAAAGAAGAGAGAGAGAGAGACAGAAGGTGCAGCCGCTGAGGGTTTTCTTTCTTTCCGTGGTGCTTCTCGTTTGTGTACGGACGCTCTGAAAAAGAAGCACAGAATACACGAGAAGCCAGTTTGGCTGCGCCACACGGTAAAAGCTGCTCTAAAGCTGTGCGGGCGAAGCTCGCAAGAGTGGATGTGTGGGTAGTCGACGTGATCAGCAGCGCACGTCAGCGCAGTAAATAAAGACAGACGAAGAAGAGAAGAGAGATTGGGAAGGGCGCGAGAACAGAAAGCAAGATAACTCGATGCTGTCCTCTCTGGCGGTATTTCGCTTCCCGCGTGCACGTGATGGAAAGAGCTCTTCTTCTTCCCCCCCCCCTGCTTTTTCGTTCCTGCCTGCCACATGTGCTGGCGTGAGCAAAAGCGCTTAAAAAAGAGGGTTGATGCTTCGCATAACAGAGCGAACCACAACAGCAAGTCTCCCCACATCGTTGCTGCCACGTTTGTGGAAATTAGGAAGCAGCACCTTCCCCCTCCCACGCGCCAAGTTCAACCATCAAGACCACCGCTTGCCGAGCACCTGCTCAACCCTCGCACATTAAAAGATGGTGGTCTTCTGTCCATCGTCTCCCGCTCCCAGCTCTTCGACGGGAGCTTTGCTCTCTGTCTTCCTTGTTTTGTGTGTGTGTGTGTGTATGTGTGTATGTGTGTTTTCTTACAAGTGTGACCGCTGCTCCGTCAGTGGATGACGTGATGAGCGTGAACAACAACAAGAAAAGACAAGAGAAACAAATCAAAGTAATAATGATAACGACGAAGGTCTTTATCATCTCCGCTTTTTGCCGCCACGTCACAAGAAGAGCGGAGGAGTGATAGGCGGCAAATTACTCTCCGCAGAGTGCTACGGAGGCGCTGCCGATGGCATGTGCCAGCGTCTCACGAGCAGCCCGCTCCTCCTTCTCCAGCGCCTGCCGCTCCTGCCCCTCCGCCTTCACCAGCGCTTTGCATCGTCGTTGGTGGCTACGCACCGCTTCGTCGCGGAAGCGCTTGTGTTCTGCTGCCTCGGCCTCGTCGGTGTCCTGCGACGAGAGGCGCATCAGCAGCAGCGGCGTCATACCGATGATGAGACCAACGACCATGCCGAGGGTGTTGCCGAGGTTCTCGGCACGCTGGAAGGAGTCGCTGCGCTGCTGTTCGGGCGTCAGCTGGGGAGGCTTCGCACGCGTAAAGCGCTCCGCCAGGCCGTGCACCTGAATCCCGGCGACGCCGCTCACGACACCACCCAGACTGGCAGCTGTCATCTGCGTCAGGCCGAGCTTCGCGGAAAGGGCGTTGTCGATGGCGCCGCCCGCCAACACCAAGGTGCAGTTATCCAGCATGCCGAAGGCGAGAAACGGAGGGGCGGCGGACAGGACGATCTTCGCAAACGTCGGCCATGGGATGTACCCTGCATCGCCCTTCTTCGCTGCAATGGCGGTGGTGGCGTCGGCCACCCCTGTCTTGGCAGAAGTTGCGGCAACGACGGCGTCGGCGGCAGTACGCGTGGTGGGCGGGTGATGCGGTGGTGCGGTGACGGTGCTGGTGGGGGGTGGTGGCGAGGAAGTTACGAGTCCGGTCGACCCAGGCCCTGTCGCAGTCACGATCTTCGCGGCTACAGAAGCAGCTGCAGAAGTCGAGGGCGGCGACAGCTGCTGCTGTTGCTTCGCCGCCTCGCTGGAGCTTGCAGTCTTGTCTGCTGTGTCGCCACCAGTCTGTAGTGCCACGTCCTTCTGCATCACCTCGATAATGCGGGCACTCGCGGCACGGGCCGTGCTGATGGTCATCTCTGCCCGCTGACGAGACAAGGTGGCGCCATCCACCACCACGTGCTTCAATGGGTCGCTGGTCGTCATCGTCGTGACGTAAACCCTGGACTCCGCCTGTGGAGACGGCAGAGACGAGGAACACGTAGAGGCAGCTGTGGCGGTGGTGGTGGCGACCGTTGTGCTACCTGGCTGGGTGAGAGAAGCACTGGCACTCGTCATGGTCGATACAGTGGAGAGAGATGATCCCTCTACGTGCTGATCTGCTGCAGGCGTGTGCTTCGCCTGGTCGCCGTTCCGACGAGTCGATGCGAGGCCCGCCATGTGCCCCACCCACGCGTCGAATTCCTTCGCAGAAATTGAATTGTCGCGGTCGGTGTCGGCCTCCTTGATCTGCTCCGCCACCTCACCGTAGTCCACCCCAAAGTACTCGCTGGCCGTACCCATGATTAGCATCAGCCGACGGCTCTCCGCAGATAGCTGGCCCAGCAGCTGCGGACCCAAGGCGGGATCACGACTTAGCAGCTCCGACAGCGCATGCGCCACGTCCTTCTTGTAGCGACTGCGGAACGGGGGGACAGAACTGCTGGCACGAATGCTCTCCGCGCTGACCGGCGCAGCACGACCGGCAGCGTCCTTCGAAGCGGTCGCAGGCGTAAAGAGCTCTTCGCTCGGCAGGGACGACGAAAGAGAAGCAGCAGGAGTAGTAGTGGGGGTGTCAGCTGACTTGAGTGACGCTGTTGTCGCAGCTAAAGAAACGGACGCACCACCCACATTGCCGTGCACAGACAGCGACGTAGCACTCGCAGGCTCCTTCACTGAAGTAGCTTTCTGAGTTGCAGGTGACAAGGATGGTGAGGGGACACTGGCCGCTACTTGAGATGAGGGCATCAACGCAGGAGTTCGATGCGCTGCAGGTTCTGCGGTGTCTCTGCTCTCTGCCGTCGTGATGCCCTTTCCCAGCTTTTCAGGGTGGGTTGGAGGAGCCTCGACGCCGTCATCACCACCACCGGCTTCGTTGACAATGGCCCAGAACTTTGGCTGCTTATTGCGGACCCACAACGACCTCGCCGAGGCCCACGACGGTGAAGACAAGTTCGCTGCTGCCTTCGTGCGGGAGTCATTCGCTGTAAGAGGGCTGTGGCTGCTGCTCGCTGCGCTGGAGTGGTCAGTAGCCGTAGCTGGCGGCGCCGGCGGCTCCCCTGGCGTCCCGGAAGCTTCCGCCATGGGCACCTCTTTGCTGTCCGGCTCCACATCGATCGGGCTCACCTCTGCCGTCGAGTGGGTCAGCTTCAGCTTTTGCTCGTCCGATTTCGCCTGCTCGATGACGGAGAGAACGCGGAGGGCGGCACGCAGACGCTCCGTCGCCTCAGCCACCGCGTCCGCCATCGCGGCCGCAGACGCAGTCGCGGAAGCCACCTTCAACGACGCGTCGTTCCCCCCGCGTGTCCTGGCCACGTCGGCAGCAAGCTCGTTGGCGGCAGTACTTGCAGTGTGCGTAGTGTTGGTGCTGCCACTGCTGCTGCTGTTGTTGCCACTCCCCTCATTCGCAGCTAGTGCTGCAGCAGTCGTGGCGGCTGCGGGTGGTGGTGTACTGATGTACCGGCAGCTTCGAGTGTACGTTGCCATCCAACCAGCCAGCAATGAAGAGGCCCGCTGCGTTGAAAGGCAGTCGCGACGTCGCATTTGGTGGTGATGTATGTCTGTGTAAGTATAAGCGTGTGCTTTTGGGGAGGAGGAAGGGATTCAATTATTGCTCACACGAATGAGCAGGGGGCTGCGACCCGCGAAGAAGCGCAGTTTTTGCGTTGTGTTTGAGTCACCCAATTGTTTCCCCTCCCTCTTGCTGCTGCTTGGATGATGTTTGCTAGTTTGTTTGTGTGTTTCTCTATGAGTTTGCCCGGGCGGGAAGAGTTTGCAGGCGCACGATGCACGGATGTGTGCGCGCAAATGCCAGCCAGTGCGCGTCGGTGTGCGACGTGCCAAAGGCGTACGTATGTGTGTGTGTAAGAGAAAGAGTTGAGGAAGTACAAATCGCTTCTGTCCACTATAAGCCGCCACTTTCTTTTGATTCTCCCCCTTCTTTAGAGTCGGTGTAATACAATAATGACGATTTTTCTCGACGCTAGACGTTGTTCTATATATATTAATTTATGCCTTGTACTAACTGCTACGAAACCTAAAAAAAAAGTTCCGCTCAAGCTGGCTTTTGAAGAGCTTAGTCTTGGGACAGCCGGGTAGGACAGAGAAAGGGAGAGGGAAGGGGGTGGGGGGTGGAAGATGAGCAGGTATTTGAGCCTCCTCGTGCGTCAGAAAAGCCCCAACCACCGTAGATACGCACGCACACGCACTCACGCACATACGCATACGCATACGCACAGAAACACACACAGGCAACGCCTAGCACGCGCCTTGGGGTTCACACTGGCAGTAGAAGTGTTTTTTTCTGCGTAAATGTTAGGATGTATACGAGTACTTCTCTTCTCTCCCACGCACGCATCTCATCGTCTCAGGAAAGACAGGGGAACACAGAAAGATCAGGATACAGCTGGGGGAGGGCAGGAAAGGGTTTTAGCATGACATCCACAATCCATAATGAGTACGGAGGCCCCTACGTTACGACGCTGTGGCTCAGCAGGATAAAAAAGCGCCAACTCTCTCACCCTCACTTCATCATCCACTCACTTGGTGAAACACCTGTTCATGAGTAATCTTGTTCCTATAGCTACCAGAGGAGGACGGAGGGGTGAGAAGGGGCGTAGTGGATGTGTTAATTCTGACATTGTTCTTGGCGCCTCGAGAAGTTGACAGACATAGGGAGCATAATGGTGGCGAGGCGTTCTGCGTATCCTCGGTAACTTCCTCATGTCTCCTCCACTTTACCTTACCTCACTTGCGCATCCTTGCTTCCGGTCTTCGGTGACTTGCTATACGTCTTTTTCTTTATTTTTACGCAGGCAAGAGAATGTAACTCAGCAGGGGTGTCACTTTGCTGGCAGATCTCCAGGAAATCCGCATTGGGCCATTGGACGGGCTTGCTCGAGAGAGGAGCACAAAGCGCTTTTTTTTGACTTGAGGGCCGTGGTTTACAGAGAGTAAGCCCCTGATGTCTGGCCCACTTCATTTTGATGAACATGGTGATGAGATTGTGGATGTATGTGTGCTTCGACTGTAGCGATGCCGTGAGAATGTGAACGAATAGGACTGCGCTGTGGTCATTGAGAGGAAAGTCGTTGACTTGCACGAACAGAGCAAATCGGTTTCCACAGAAACTTCGCATCTGTTGCCATGTGCCACAACTTCAAATCTCTTAAAGAAGCATCGCAAGTCCTTTTCCGAAGTCTCAATGTCTATGGATACTGGGTTTCGATGCACCTGCGGGGGCGTGCTGCTCGAGCAACAGCTCGGACGATGTTTGGCGTTCATGCCGCACTCGCGGCACCGCTGCCGCCTCCCCCATACTTTTTTTTTGTATCCGCTTGTGCTTCTTGAAGGGGTGCTAAGCTGTTGGGACAGCGAACTTGGTGCCCTGAACTGCCTCGTTCTCCTGGAACCATTGCAGCCCCATGGGGGTCTAAAGGAGGTCCTGGTGCACACCGGCCGACGCCAACACGCACCCTTGGGCGAGACGCGCCCTGTGAGGAGAGTCTGCGTGTGGATGTTCATCATCACCATCACGTCCTCATTTTCAGGAAGCGTCGGGTCAAATTATGTCGTTACCACGTCAAATGCCGAGCTCCACAGCCGAAAGGCCACGCTGAGTGTTGGCGAACGTATGTGAGCGGGAATGATCCCGAGCCAGTCAAGGATCGTCCGTCTCGCTCTCCCTAGTACGAGCCACACAGCCTGATCAGACGGTGCCACGTCCGAAAATCCGACGTGACCCACGCGACGGCAGGAGGCACGGTGGCGGCGAGCTGCTTTGAGTGTGGCTGGGGGGGGGGGAGGGGGGTTATGCGTATGTTAAATGCGGAAGGTTGACACTGTGTGTTTGTTGCCTGTTTTCCCAAGAGTCTGATCCCAAACCTAAAACATGAAAAGGTGGGCGAGGATATATATATATATATAAGCTGTTTCGTCAGCACTCACTCATCCAACAAGACATTTTGTCTTACTACACACCAGCAAAGCGGCTCCCAGTGTGCGCTGGTGTGGCAGCACGCAAGGAAGGAGTCATACGCGACGTTGGCGAGGAGACGGGCATGACCGCCATCCGCAGCGAGAGGGTAGATGGAAAGAAGAAGGACGAGGAGAAAGGGAGTGGTGGGGAGGGGAGGGAAGAGGCAGGGTGAACAAAGAAAAAAATCAGCATCTTCTCTCTCTCTGTATATATGTGTGTGTGTTTGGGCGGAGGAGAGTGCGCGCTGGAGACACCACATTTGCGTCTCCCCCCCCCCGCGGCCCACTCTCCCAATCTTCTCACAGTGCAGAAAAAAAAAGAGGAAAAAACGGGCACCGCAAGGAATGAAAGCCCACGCAGCACGGAAAACACCGCAACGAAATCCGGTATTTAAAGGAGGGGAAGGTGGAATTACCGCCGGAATCCATGAGGTGCAATGATATGCAACACCGCTGTTACGGAGGCAAAGGGGATGAGGTGAAGCACGGGAGCATAAGCAGAAGGCCTGAAACGACGCACTGTGGCGTTTTGCTTTTTTGTTGTTTTTGCTTTTGCGGCTGTTTGTTTGCTTTGTTGTGTTTTTGTGTCTTTGGTGGGAGTGTGTCTATGCGAATCTGACCACGCACACACACGTACACATATATATGTATATATACGCACACACATACACACGCCAGCATCGCTAGTCTACATCACAGAAGGAAACAAAACAGAAAGGAAAAAAACACGAAAGGAGATGACGACAAAGCCTGAAAGAAAAAGGAGGAGTGACGAGCGAGCGGGTGAGGAAATAGACACGGAGAAGGGGAGTAAGAGAGACACAAACACATACGGCGAAGGAAGAATGAAAGCAGTAAAAAAAAAAGGCACTGTCGCGACGACAGTCGATGCATCGGATCAGCGCACTACATCGCACCTCAAACACACACATCACATGCGCTAGAGGGGGAGGGGAAGGGAAAAAAAGGGGGAGTCCGCTGCCAGCAATCACACATCATCCTAGGTGAGGGGTAGAGGTGGACCACCGTCCCACCTTGACCTTCTTGCCTTCCTGCCGTTACCATTGTTTCGGAAGCAAAACACAGAAAAGAGAGAAAAACAAGTCAGCCAATACAAAGCACGGGCAGCTGCTGTCCTCTTCCTCTCCGGTTGATCCATCCTTTCAACAGCGAGCAGCAGATGACAATAAAAAGCACAACATAAACCAGTGAAGAGGAAAAAATGGGGGAGACACGGAAAACAGCGGCAGCAAAACAGAAGAAACAGAAGAAAATGTGAAGACTCATTGGGAACGGGAATGAAGGAGAGGAGAGGTGGGAAGCAAAGCAGAGATCAAAAAAAAAAGAGAGAGCAACATCCGGTGGGGAAAACAGTCTAAACGTACACAGATGCATATTTATCTAAAAAGGCATAGAAAACACTCACAGGCACGAGGCGGAGTGACTCGTAACGCTCTACCCCACTACCCACTACCCTCCGTGCTGATCTTCTACGTTTTCTCGCTTCCTCTGAGACGCTCTTGTGAACAAAATTCGATTTTACGAGTTCGAAGCAGCGCTTTTACTCTCAAATGGCAACAAAAAAAGGGGGGTTGTTTGCTCGGATAGGGAACGCCGACGCCAATTCGCACGGCAGGCAACGGCACTCCAGAAGAAAGATGCTGTTGTTGTTGCTCATTATTATTATTTACACCGAGTCGTCAAGTACTTATTCTGCGCCTTCTACGTGCGCATCACCGGATCTACAAACGACTCGGAGTTGCTGCTTTCTGCTCCCTCGCTCCTCTTCCCTTCGTTCCACGCGGCATCTGTGTCGCATCTGTTTTGGGGGGATTTTATTCTGCTTTTTTTTTTAACGCTTGCATCACTCCCATCTTCTCTTTATATCCCAGATAAAACACACCCACACACACAAAGAGAGCAAGCACCACCACGGCAGCCCGCTCAAAGGAGCTGTAAAATGCCGAAAGAAACAAGAGAAAAAAAAAGACATACAGAAAAAAAAAACAGCGAAATAAAAAAAAGAGAGAGAGAGCTCGGGAATACACAAGTAAAAAAAAGGCACACACACGCACACTCGGGGGACTATGAAAGCTCGACTACAACCGGCTGAAGGGAAAAAAAAAAGCAACAGCAGTAAGCACCTGCAAACCAATCCAAACAAACAAACACACACACACACACGCACAAAGAGAGAGACGTACACACAGCAATACACAGCAGAAAAAAAAACACCAACCGGCTTGTCGTCCTTACATAAACAGATTCAAGAAGCAAACACACACAAAAAAGGGGGGAAGAGGGGTTGTGTGTCGGTGGGAAGGGGAGGGGGGGGAGGTATAACATAAAAAGGGAAGAATGAAAGAAGGGAGGGGGGTGTTCAAACACAGATGAGAGCCCACTGCGCTCAGTGTTGAGGGAGTGTTTCTTATTATCCACACAATAGGAGACTTCTCGTAAAAGGCACTCTTCTTTTTGCTTGTCTGTTCCTTTGCCGCTGGCCCACAAAAGCTGCAAAGATAGAAAGGTCCATTACGCACACACACCCACGCATGTTCTCTCGGAGCAGGGCGGAAGAGGTGCCAAGATCGAAACCAGAGGAGGAAGGAGTGTGTGTACGTGAGTGTGTGTGTGCGTGTCTGGCTGCGTGGCTCGTGGGCAGGCAAAGGGAAAAAAGGCAGCAAGAAGACGACGAGTCCTGTGACAACTGCACGACACCCACCTCGTTTCTTTCGTGAGAAGCGCCGCATTCCACTTTCTTCTTTTTCGTCTGCTTTACTACGCTAGACGCCTTAAACGAGATGCATCGACGGTGCCCGCTGCCGCAGCTGCGGGGCCTTCTTGTGGAATGATCGCGTACTGACTGTGATGTCGGGTGTGTCTCCGTTGGTGCTGCCCTCCGAGTGCCCTGTGTCAGCTCTGTTGTTCGTGTTCAGACTACTCATGTTGCTGTCACACATCGCGCCCACCCCATCGTCTGGCATGCGAACGCTCGGTCGGCGTCGACCACTGAGCAGCAGCGTGGCCGTGTCTCGCGAGTTGGCTAGCCCACTGCCACTGCTTTCCTGACGGACGTCGTCAGTGTCGATGCTAAAATGGGCATGCCGTGGTGCAGGGACGGTGGACGGGTTGTCCGTGCCGGTTGCCTCGGTCGGCATGCGAGGGAAGCGCGTGAGGGCCGGCAGACGCAGTGGTGAGGGCTGAAATGCAGCCTCCCTGGCCTCCCCACGGCTCCCTGGACTGAGCACGGAGGCCCTCACCGCACCCCCCGCGTTGTCGCCGTCTTTCTCAGCGTGGAGCGAGCCTGCATGATTGCTGCCCTTGCTGGACGGTGGGCGTCGTCGCTGTGTCGCAGTGCCGTTGTGGTCCCCATGCAGGTGTGACCCCGGCCGCTGTAGGAGCTCACCCAGCACGCCGCGTTCGGCGTCGGTGCTCCGCGCCACATTAAATCCACGGCCCACCGCAGGGCTCTGCCTCAAACCACCACCACCACTCGCGTCCGCCGGCGTCTCTGCGGTTCCCTCGCTGCCCTGCGCTTTCATCCCGGCAGGCAGGCTGTGTGCACGGCGTCGATTTGCGAGAAACGCAGCCGTCTTATCGGCATCGGTGGCTGCGACGTCGCCGCCTACGACGGGGCCGACAGTCGCTGAGTGTGTTGTGGCCTGGGTGGGTTTGCCGACTGTGCTGCCCACCTCCTCTGTAGAGGGAAACATGCGTGGCAGCTGTCGCCCGCCAACGACCATGGTGATGGAGCTCGAGTCAGTTGGGGTTTGCTTGCCCTCCCCTTCCCCCGACTGCGTTCG
This sequence comes from Crithidia bombi, assembly GCA_900240985.1. NCBI lineage: Eukaryota > Euglenozoa > Kinetoplastea > Trypanosomatida > Trypanosomatidae > Crithidia > Crithidia bombi. The sequence goes on along the minus strand of OESO01000035.1, from coordinate 94,919 downwards.
GCGGGCCGTCGCCGCAGTCCCGCCAGTGGAGGCTTGTGGTAGAGAGGTGCGGGGCTGGTCAGGGTTGCTCCGTCGCTCCACTTGCGCAGGAGCAGACAAGCGACGGTCAGCGAGAGAGATGCGCTCGACGCTGCTGTTCACGACGTGTGAGCTGCGCCGTGCACGCAGGGCAGCGTTGGGTGGTATGCTCGCCGGGGGGCTAGAGGACACCGGCACCGCTCCTCCGACCGCCGCAGCTATCGCCGACGACACATTACCGTCGCAACCGCCGGCAGCGGCCTTGATGCTGCTGCTGCGCAGACCGCGGACACTCGGCGAGGCGGCGATGTCGCCAGTCGCTCGCTCCCGTCGCGCCAACTCGCTGCTGGTCACTCCGTCTAAGCTGAAGGGCGGCTGCGGTGGGCGGATTTTGGGTCGATTGGCGGGTGTGTTTTGCCCCGCCGTGTTCGCCAGGTTCTCCACCGCGCTGTTGTGCCCAGACGCGGAGAGGGTCGATGCGAAGGACATCTCGTGCTCGCCCTTTTCGGAGGTGGTGGCGCTCGAGCTACGCCAGTTGGTCGGCTGCGGCCACTGCTGTTGCGGCGACGTTGGCAGGCGCACCGACAGCGGAGGCTGCGTGCTGCCCACACTCGCCGGGCACTCCGACGACAGATTCTCGTTCCACTCACGCGAGGTGTTGTCGGAAGAGCGGCTACCGGTGACGCTGCCACGCGAGCGGCCACCGCTGTTGGTGTTTTTATGACCGCCGTTGTTGTTGCTGCTGCGCTGTGACCGCGTTGGCGTCGATGGGCCCGGCAACGAGTCCTCGCTGTCGTGCGGGGAGGCGGACTGCGCCGCTGGTGGGACACGCTTCGGTGTATCGTTTGCGTTGAGCACGGCAGTGGTGCTCACCGTGGTAGTGGTGGTAGTAGCAGCAGTGAGCTGAGTCACGGGCGCCGGGGGTTGCTTGCTGAGGGCGATGGGGCTGGAGGCGCCGGTACTGCTGATGTTCGACAGTGGTGGGGTGGGCTTCGTTGCTGCTGTAGCGGTGGTGCGGACGGGCGACCTGCCGGCTCGCTTGACGGGTCGGTGCGAGCCGTTAGGTGGCCCGGAAGTCAGCCGTGCCACCTCTACAGTCAGGATGGGTGTAATGCGACCGTCCGTCGCTGCGCTGTCCTTCACCTTGTCCGTGCCGGTTGGAGCTGGCACCGCGGCCACGGCAGCTATCCGCTCCATCGACGGCTTTTGCTGTGGTGCAGCGGCGCCTCCTTTCCCATCCGACGCGTCTGGCGCCGTCTTACCGTCCGTCGGTGCACCGCGCTCTCGCACTGCCTCGACATTTTCGATGCCGCTTTCTTCTGTTGGCTGAGGGGGAGGGGGAGGAGGCGGCGGCTGCGTGACGCGCAGCTCCCGTGCCTTCGCTGGGGGAATGGTGTGCACACTGCAGCTGACGAGCGAGCCCATATCAGGTGCCAGAGGGTCGTCTCTGCCGGCCTTGCCCTGGTCGCTGCTCTTGTGGTTCGCTGCTTTGTTGGCTTCCGTCGCGGAGCCACTCGCCGCAGCCGGTGCCGGGCTCTTCACCCCTTCCGACTTCGTCTTGGGCAACGTCCCGGCAAGCGGAAACTGGCGCTCGCATGCCTTGGGGACTGCATTAAACGCAGCAGCAGCAGCAGCAGCAGCAGCGGTGGTCGAGGTAGTCACTGCCTTTGAGAGGGGTGCATCGACGGGCGAGCTGACTGCGATGCGCCGCGCTGCCTGAACTAGACGGCCTCCTGAAATGTACTCAGACGGCGCCCCGGGCACCGTCTTCGACGCCGCGGTGGCGGCGCGCTTCGCCGGTGCGGGCGTGGGACCCGTCCTGGTTGCGGCTGATGCTCCCGCCGCTGCTATGGCCGATAGACCCGCAGAGACCTTTGCGGCAGCAGCAGTTGAAGTGGTGGTGATGACAGTTGGGGTCGCCGTGGCCTCTGTGGGTCTCCTACCGGATGTGGCGGGGCGTCGCTTCCCTGCCGCAGCGCAGGTTGGGGACGGTATCGGTGGTGGTGGTGTTGATGCCTGCGGCAGCGCCGTTGGTGCTGGTGCCGTGTCAGGGGTGTCGGCCTCAGTCATCTCAGCTGGGAGCACCTGGGCCTGATGCCGTGACAACGTGCGGCGTGGACGGCCGCTTGTAGTGGTGGTTCCCTCACCCGGCGCCCGCTCCCCCCGTGAGGATGCGGAGGGTGATTGCTTAGCAGGCGGTGCAGCCGTGTTGTTCCCCACAGGAGGAGCACTCAGCGGCTGCGGCGGTGCTTGTGATGGTCTAGCTGCCGTGTCAGGCACCCTTGTGGCGGGATGGTGTTGAAGTCCTTTTGTCGACACCGCCTCCACACTTGTCTTATCTGCTGTAGCAGCACCCTTCACGCCGTCTGGGCGAAGAGCCGTTCCGTGCCCCTCACCCGCTGACGACGGTGAAAGCTGCGGCATGGCCGCTGCCGCATCGACATTGCTAAGGCTGTCCTTGGCTGCGATGGCTGCGCCAATCAAGCCCTTGGCCCTGTCGCTCATGCGCACAGGTGACACGTTGGCGGCGCTCTGCTGCGGAGGAGAAAAGGTGGGGTCGTTCGGTCGCTGCTTCTTGAGTGCCGCAGCAGCGAGTGTAGCGGTGCCCAGAGGCGGTGCTCCACCCTGACGCGTGCCAACAGCAGCAGCAGTCACGCCTGCTGCGTGAGGTGGATTGTTCGACGTGTACTGAGCCTTTGGTGGCCTGCCGCTGTTCTGCTGTGGTGTGGCACGCGGGCCACGCCGGCTGGGACCACCAGAAGGCATGCCACGCAGAAAGTCGATGTTTGCCTCCGTCAGCGCTGGGTTTGTTGGCTTGTTGTTACCGTTGTTGTTGTTGTTTGTGCTGCTGCTGCCGATCCCACCATTTGCACTCATGCGGTGGCGGCCGCTGCCCCCACCACCGGGGTTCGCCTCACGGCTGGCGGCACGGCCGGAGTTGGCCCGTAGAAGGTTGAAAGTAGCCATATCCCGGGGCGCGGACGCCCAGCTGGCGCCTACGCCGTTGTGGTTACTGCCGCTGCCGTGTCCAAAGTTGTGTATAACGAAGGCCCCCGACCACGCCGTCAGTGACGACTCGGGCGTGAGGGTGGGTTGCTGACTCCACGTGGGGGACACGCCGCGGGGAAGCGGGATGGGCGACTCGCGGCCCGAGCGTGGGGTGACCGGGCTGGGCCACGAAAGCATAGGAAACTGCTGACTCATGGCGTAGCTAGACTCCGTCGTGGCGTCGCTTTCATCGTCGTCGTCATGGCTGTCGATGCTGAGCGGGGGAGAGACAGGCGGTGGTGGTCGCTCCACCCGCTGCGCAGGCTGGATAGGCTGCATTGCGCACCTAGCTGTCTCAAAAGACGAAGAGCAGAAAAAAGAAGAGAAAAAACAGCAAGCACCGCGCAGGAACCCAAATCAATAAACCACACGAGAAAAAAAAGCTATTTTTTTTTTTGAGGAAGACAAAACAGGAAAGGGGGACACGAGTGAGCGGTCACTTCGCCTCTCAGCTCCCCATACGCACACAAGAAGCCCAAGAAACAGAAAAAAAAAAACAAGATTCCCCCCAAGACAACAACCGCGGCACACAACTTCAGCTAACCCAGCCCGTCGAGAGAGCGGAATTCTTCTCTTGGAAGGAGGATGCGTGGGCGAGAGTGGTGACGGCGGTGGTGGTAACAGTGACTGCTCTCAGTCAGTTTCGTGTTCAGCAAAAAAAAAAACTCCAATGCGAAAAAGAAATCGGATTGTAGCAGAGCGATGTGTCCTTCCTGTACGCTGTGATAGAAACAGAAGGAGCAAAACACGTGTGTTTTTACAGAGAGAGAGACTCCTTTTTTTTTCTGTAAGCTCTCAGAGAGGTCTATTCCTTCAGAGAAAACACACCACTGATAACCTAAAAAAAAAAAAGAATAGTAATAACAAGCACCCAAGCACCCGGGTGCGACGCCTACGACTTCGCACCAATACACAGGAGAATAAGTGAAGGAGACAACAAATGAGAAGCGTTGAGAGCAAAGCAAATAATAGACAAAAAAAAACAAAGAGGTGATGAAACGAGGGAAGACCAAGAAAGAGAGTAAAGAAAGAGTTGAAGCACACAGAACAAAACAGAAAAGCGAGGAGGGAGAGAAGGAAGGAGACGCACCCAGAATACAATAAAACAAAAACAGAAAAAGCTACAAGAACAATAACTCGTGCCTCTGGTGAACACACCTCCTCGTGCGCCACCTCTCACCAGTGTCGGCGTGTGAATAAAGAAGAAGAGCGGGAGAAACAAAAACAGGAAGAAACAAGACGATGGAAGCGGCTTAAAAGAAAGAAAAATGATCAGCGCTGGCCAGGAATAGAGCGGTGTTTCTTGAGTAAGAGGCAGCGCTTTTTGACTGCTCCCTTTCCATGTGCTTTTTCTATTATATACAGTTACCTGCTCAGAGGGGGAGGGAAAGAGGGGAAGAGGGGATGGGGACAACACACTGCCCTTATGTTGTTCTCTCACGTCCCCCACCACCGCAAAGGCTCCAATTAAATCTGAGTTAGAAGAAAATGAAGATAAAAAATGGAAAGAGTGGGAAGATAGTTCCACGCTTAGCGGGATGCTCTGGGGACGAGTTCAAGGCGTGTTTTTTTTGAGCGTGGATACTACCCACAGACAAGAGGAAGAAAAGAGCAGCAAAGACGGAGATGGAAGGTAAGTTGCATCGAGCAGAAAGATAATGTGCGTATACTGTCTTTTTTCTTTCCAGCGAAACGAAAAGAGGAGCGCTTGTCTTGCCTCGTCACACAAAGTCAGCGGGATCGCGCAGCCAAAGCAAAACACAGACAAAAATGCAGCATCAGCAGTAGGGGACTTCTGCTTTGTTTTTTGCCTTTGTGCTCTTCTTTTCCTCCTTCTCTTTCCATTTGAACATCCACTTTAAACACATACATAAAGTGCGTGCTAACTACTTGAAGCCAGCTGAGCAGTGTTTCTGCTGCTGCTTTTTCAGCAGCTGGCTACTCTGGAGGAGATGCAAAACGGTTTGCTTTTCGTTATTAATCGATGGTGTAAGCAAGAAAGAAAAAAACGAAGAACGGCAGACAGAAATACTCCCGCGGAGCTGCTCGTTAGAAGAGCTGGAGGTCATTCCATTCCTTGCGCTGCCGCTCGAGTTCCGCAGCGAGCTCCGCGTTTTCCTTCTCTTGTGCCTCCTTCTCCCGTCGACGCCGTGCCGCCTCTTCGCCAAGTCGCATCGCCTCAAACTGCTGGCTGCGGAGAGCCTCCATCTTGCGTTGTTGCAAGCGCTCCTCGGCTGTGAGGTTCGCTGAGGTGCCGCCGGCCACTTCACCTGGGTGGTGATGCGACGCCGCAGCCTTGAGTGCCGCCTCCTTCTTTCGTTGCTGCTCAAACGCGACCTTGAACCGAATTAGCTTCTTTTCATCCGCCAGCTCCTTGTGGGCCTTTTCAAAAACTGTGAAGGCGCTGTCGACGTGAGGCAGCTGACATTTGTCGGGGTGCAGCGCCTGCGCCATCTTGCGGTAGCGTCGATCCACATCAGCCACCGTGCACGTCGCGGGGTCGACGTCGAGAATAGCAAAGTAGTCCGTCGCCTTGAGCTGCAGCACGCGGCGAATCTCCGCCGCCTTCTGCGCATCGGTCGACAGTCCGCTGGTGGCGAGTTGTGTGAGAGAGCCAAAGGCGATGGGGGGCAGCTCCGCCTCACGATCGCGCTTCTGCCCGACCCCGCTGGACGGCGATGGTCCTGCGGCAGCTCTGCTGGTCGCGGTGCCGGTCTCCGGCTTCGTCTCTGCCTCCTGGGCGAGTCGATCCTGCTGCTTCTGGTAGGCGCGTTTGAGGTGATAGAAGATGGGCTGCTGACTGAGAGACTTGTGCACCTTCTCTGCGGCGTGGAAGGCATCGCTGGCATTGGGCAGGCTGCACTTGTCCGGGTGCAGGAGGAGGGCGATTCGCCGGTACGCCCGGTTCACGTCGGTCAACTCACATGTGGCGATGTCGAGCTGGAGGAACTCGAAGGGGCTCGCCTTCTTTGCCTCGCAGGCCAGCAGGCGTGAGATTTCAGCGGCCTGCTGCTCCTCGCTCATCTACAGAAACGTGTGCTTGGGTTTGTTTCTATTCCGATAGCTGAAGACACTATGTGTGCTTGTGTGTATCAGAGGGAGGAGGTGGCACACAGGGTGCATTACCTCCGAAGAAGGTGGAGTAAGGGAGGGAGATGAAATGCGGAGGCTGCCCCGCCCACTGCTGAGAAGCAAGAGCCAGCCAGCACCGCGCTCAACGCGGTGCGGAGTAGAACGGTGTGGCCGCGTGCAGAGCGTACACATTTGTGACAGCGGCAACACACATAAAAAAAGAAAGTTGAGGGAGAGAAAGAAAGGAAGGGGGCACATCTTCTTCGTCCCTTTCTCTTCCTGCGCTGCATTCAAGCAACAAGACGCTCGCTCCCCTCACCCCCCTGCCCACACCTGCGTCGTCTCTTGTCTTTCCGCACCCCGACTGATTCCTTGACGGAAAGAAAGCGAAGACCACAGCTCCTTCACGATGCTCTCTGAACGGTGTGCACTGAATTATTATAATAATCATCATCATTATCACCAGCGCGTGGCCAGCAAAGTCATATCATTCATCGCAGTAACAGTCGCTGCTCTCCTCTCTCTCTGTTCTCCGCCTTCTTTCGTTTTCTAGCTGCTGCTTGCGGTGAGAGCGGTGGTATCTTGTGTGTTGAAAGAAGGAAATAGGGAGGAGGGAGGGGAGAGCACACTTCTGTGCCCACGCCGACAGCAGACAGTAAAGACAGCAAAAATAAAAAAAAAGACGCTTCATGGAATTTATCACTTAAATGAAAAAGAGAAGACAGTTAACCCTGTTTTCGACAAGGAAAAAACTCATATATATAAACACGAAAAATAAAGGCAAGGAGCAGCGACCAGCACCGTCACACCGCCCACACGCGCGGCTTAGAACAAGTTAGCAGAGGTGAAGATCTGCCGCATCACCTGCGGCAGCGCATCCGTGCGCATGCACTCATACCCGTGTCCGGCCGGCAGTTGCTGCTGCAGGTGCGACGCCTGTGCACCGAGCGTGGCAATAAAAATGCAGAACATCTTTACCTCCGGCTTGCTCTGAATAATCTCCGTCAGCTCGCGCGGCGCGATGCCGTAGCGCTGCAGGTTCGCATCGCTGACGACGAAGACAAAGTAGGCGTCGCCCTTCTCCTTCGTCACCAGCTCCACGCTGCGCCGCATCGCCTCTACCGTGTTGTCGCCGGCCCAGCAGTACTGCGCGTAGGCCACCATTTTCTGGCAAATCACCATCCGCTCCTTCTGATTCGCCGGCGGAGCACCGAAGTTCACGAGGGGGATGTTGTCGCTGTCGCCGTTGTGCCCGACCATGGCGTAGTCAAGCTTCGACTCGAAGCCGGCGAAGGCCTCCATCACCATGACGGTGGTCTCCAGCAGCTTCGTGAGGCGCTGGTCCATGCCGTTGAAGCGGTACATGCTGGCACTCACGTCCAGCACAAAGACGAGGCGCTTCTTATACTTCTGTTGAAACGGGTTCGACTCCTTGGAGTCGACGCGCCGCTTGTACACGTTCTTCTCTCCCACAATCCCCTCCACGAGCTTCTTGTCATCCCAGACGCCATCGGTCTGCCCGGTGACCCACACTCGCTCTCCTTCGGCGGCCTTCAGGCCTGACAAAAGCGTCCGCAACTGCGCAACCGCCGGTCGCACGCGCTCCTGCAGTCGCTTGTACTCCTCGTACTCCGCCTCCGTCATGCCGATCGACTGCAGACGCTCTTTCAGCGCCTCGCGACCCATACGTCGGGCCTCCTCGAGGAGATGCTTTGGCACCTTGCGCTTCTCCTCTGGTGATACCTGATAGACCACGTTGCCCTTGTCCAGTCGATAGGGGCCCACCATGCCGCCAAGTCCTGCTGTGTCGGTACCGCCCGTGCCGCCTGCCCAGGTGTTGCCGCCGTGGTGCTCCTTGTCGTCGACCTCGCCGTGCTTCAGCGTCCCTGACGGCTGCTTGCGTGGGGTGCTGTACTTCATCTTGAAGTCCTTCACATCCTCCTCGCCCTCCTCCACGGTGGCCGCGTCACCGACGCTGGCGGCGCTGCCCGAGAGTAGGGAGGACCATTCCGTGTAGCGCTGCCGCACCCGCTCCGCATCCACATCAGCGATGGACAGCTGCTGTGCGGTGCCGTTCCACGCGTAGGCTGTCCCGCTACTGCTGTCGATGTGAAGGTGGCCCCGGCCCCCTGCGGCTGCCGCAACGGCAGTGGAGGAGGCCGACACGCCTGGTAAACGGGCAAACGATCGCACTGTGCCGTGGGCCGTGTCGACGGCGGTGACAGTGTCCCCGTCTGGCTGCACCCCCAAAAGCTGGTGGCGCGCCTCGTCGACCACCACGTTGGTGCGTCTCATGAGAAGTGAAGCCGCGTCATTTGTGGTCTTGTAGTAGCGCAGCTGCAGGCCTTCAGCGGTCACGCCCTCCGCCCGGGCGTAGACCACGTTCGGAGCAGCCGGATCGTCTGACTCCGCAGCGACGACCGCGCCGTCCTTTGACGCTGCATCTCCCTGCTGCGATGGTTGCCGGGCAGCACCGTCCGACACGACCCGCCACAACGAATGTGCGAGGTCGCTCGGCGTGAGCGGCGCAGCCGGCGTCGTCGTTGTCGCGAGGAGAGCATCCGTCGCCTTCCCCGCCGCCACCTCGACCAGTTCCAGCTGCTGGGCACCACCAACAGGCAGTGGCAGGAACGACGCCTGTGCTACACCCTCTGCATCCAGCCAAACCTTGAGGAGGCCCTTCCCGCTCCGTGCATCCCCAGCTGACCCGCGCTTCATTACCACTACGGCGATGTGGTCGCCCACAAATTTCAGCGACACCACCGGTTGCGGGAGTGTTACCCGAACAACGTGTCCGCTAAGAAGGTAGTGGCACGTCGGAGTAGTAGTCGCGGTGGTGAAGGCGACGACGCCGTGAGACGCGGACACGTCCAGCAAACGCACCGGAGACGAAGCGTCGGCCGCTGGGTCACTGCCATGGCCATCTCTTGCGGTCTGTGCCACGAGCTGCTCCAAGGGTAACGGTAATGCAGCTCCCAGCTGTGGTACGGCTTGTGTGTCAACCTCGTCCCTTGTCGAGTCGAGACAGGAGGAGGGGGACGGGTTGTCTGTCTTGTGGGAAACCGACCGTGCGCTCGAAAAGCTCATCCGACTCCGATAAAGATCAGACGTGGTGCCTGCGAGAACGTCCAGCAGGACAGTGGTGCCGGAGCTTGAAGACGACAACAGCACGATCGCCTGTGGTGTCCGCCCGCCCACGGCGTTGGGGCTGGCCGGTTTCTGAAAAAGAGAGCGTCTGGTGTGGTCAGACGCAGCGAGAGCAGCAGCAGGAGCGCACGCCGCCAGCGAGGGTGGCCACGCGCAAACGTGTCCTGCCGCACGAGCGAAGACGGTGTCTGCGTCGTCGCCGTGCGGAGGGGCGGACGCAATCCACGGAAGCCGCTGCTGAGCCATGCACAGCCCAGTGAAGGTGAAACCCGCCTCTCCGTCCTGTCCGAGGGCCTCACCAAAGTACGCCGAAACGTCCACGAACCTTGTGTATCCAACGGGCCAGAGCGTCGCCAGCGCTTCCGCGGCATCCGCAACGAGGTGGTGCGCCTCCAGCGACGACGGCGGCAGACGTACGGTCGCCACGATAAGGTGTCGACCCTCCGCCGCGGTAGAATCAGTGTTGGGGCGACGCAGCAGCAGCACCGACAGCAGTGGCAGGGTCATCATCACTGCAGCCGCTTCGTCGTCAGCGCCGTCGCCCAGTGCGTTGAGGGCGGTCATGGAGAGCACCGTGTCTGTCTGCGGATTCAGGAAGGGTAGCGTGCACTGGCTTACCACCCACTCCGTAAAGGCGTCGGCCTGTTGTGGTTGCGTGCGCGAAGGCGGGGAAGGGAAGAACGCTTCTGTGGGGTACGTTGCGCCCCACAACGGCGGTGCAGAGGAGCCCCGAAGCCTCGCCATGGATGCGATGCGGCCCACCATTTCACGCGCGTCTGCCACAACTTCAGCGGGCAGAGGCACAGCCGACAGCGGCTGACTGGACTGCAATGATGTCGTTTTGGTGGTGTGCAGCGGCAACGTCACCAGAGACTTAAAGGGCATCAGCGGCACGGGCTGCCCGGCGCGATACGGTCGCAGGCGCTGCAAACCGCCCTGCTCAATCATTGGCTGCAGGTAGTGCGCCAGCACCTGCCGCACCAACCGCAGTGTGTTCTCGTCGCGGGCATCGAAGTTGAAGACGTTGTTTAGTGCCCCAAAGACGCCGTCCTGTGGGTAACGCGACATGTGCTTCACCACCGCAATCAGCTCACGCAGCGAGAAGGGGTAGGTGAGGGTGCCCTGAGTAAAGGCATTCTGTAACTCGATGAAGACCGCGACGAGCCGCTCCAGCAGCACGCGCGGCAGCGTGGGGGCGTAGGCGGTCAGCACACGCAGCTGCGATTCAGCATCTGGGTTGCCCATGACGTAGGCCGCAAAAAGGTCGCCGCACTCGCGGAAGAAGTCGTTGCCGTGAAACGGGAAACCGGGCGGGTTCGCCAAGACGATGATGCGAAAGTCGGGGTGAATGGCAATTCGCTGAGTCGTCGTCGTCGCCGCAGCACCGCCAGCGTGGTTGCGTCGCCCCGCGCTGCGCTCCAACGCGGGGTCGTATATCTGCCGCCCGTCGCCGAGGCGCATCTCACGATCTTCAATGAGGCCCTTCAGCACCTGCACGACTTCCACCGGTGCCTTGTCGATCTCATCCACCACGAGACAGTGTCCTTGCTGCACCGCCTTCACCAGCGGCGAGTCCTCCCACACGACGCGGCCACCCTCGACGGTGGGGTTGATCGTCAAGCTGCCGACGGTGGTGTCGCGGTGCAGCTGGATGTAGTGACGTGGAATCGCAAGGCGAGACAGGAAGGCGTCGACCACCTTGTTCTTGCCCACGCCTTGATTGCCAATGAGGAGGATATTGCTATGCATAGCATACTGCTTTGCAAGCCAGGCGATAATAGACTCGTGCACGCGGTTGGCGTGGAAGCCGGTGACAAATGGAACCAAAGCCAGCTCCTTCTGTTTGTAGACACGTGACAGCTTCAGCACCGGTTCACCGTTGACCGTCCACACACGATCCCCTTGTGCAGACCCAGAACCGCTCTCCTGATCTGCGGAGCTTGGTACAGTGGTTTGGTCCAGCGAGAGCACCTCGTAGGTGGCGTCCGAGCGATGCCCAGGCGCCGTCCCGCGTCGGCCGGCTGCAGTGGCTGTTGGAGTTGAGGCTTCCGTCGCTTCCGCGAGTCCGCAGCTTGCCAGCGCGTGACGCACCTTCGTGGCGGCCACGCCCGTCATCAATGGGAACAGCAGCGTGTTCCGCACGCTCTCCTCCACGCGCGACGGGTAGCGAACCGCCGACCGCACGAGCTGACGCAGCTGACGCAGGGAAAGCTGTGGCATCTTGCCATCCGCTGCGTGTAGCTCCTCCAGCTCGCTGCGCAGCTGCATCAGCTGATCGACGATCGCCTCGCTACGCTGCTGCTTGGCCGCCACGCCGCCATGGCTCTCGATCACCCGCCAGGTCTCAGACTGCAAGACCCGTATCTCCGCCTTCGCCACCTGGCGCAGCACGGGCCCGAGGGCGTCTTCACCGGCGTCCGGCATCGCAACAATGCGGAACAGCGTTGTCAAGTCGTGTGTGACGAAGAAGTCACGTCCGCCCCTGGAGCCGCTGGCGGAGCTGCCACTGCTGCCACCGCTCATCACCAGCGGAGGGCGGGCCGTTGCGACCACGCGGAAGGCCGGATGCACAGGAAAGATCTTGCGCTCGCGCATGTCAGCGTCTGTCGGCTGCCAGAGCACCTCGCCCGTGTGCGCATTCCGCCGCGTCAGTTGCTCCTTCAAGAGAGTGTACTCGGTGGGTGGCTTCAAAATGGTGCCATCGGCGAGCACGGCGCTCTGGTCCACCAGGAGCTGCTGCAGGGAGGATAGCATCCCGCCCGGCAGCTTTTCCATCCCATCCAGCACGACCAGTTTGCCGTAGATGGCCGCATGCAGCAGTGGAGAGTCTTGCCACGTCGTGTTCCCCGTCTCCGGGTCCGTCGTGCGCTGCTGGAAGAGATCCTTGTTTGTCATATCAGCGTAGAGGTGCATCGTCAGCATCTCCTCGTAGCCGAGCAGTCGCCCAAAGGCGCGCACCATGGCCGTCTTACCACATCCCGTTGACCCCAAGAGGCACATGTGCTGCCGACTTGCGTGCACCTGCAGCATCGTCTGAAGTACGTGGAAGTGCTCCGTCGTGAAGACGGTGGCGGGGAATGCCATGGTGGCCAGATAGTCCTCGACATGGCGCTCCCACGACGGCAGTGCACGTGCGTCGTCGGGCAGCGCCGCCACGCCGAGAAAGACCGGAAGGGGGTAGGTCCCCGCCTCGCCTGGATGTACGGCGTCGTGTGCCGCCGTCGCCACCACCGCCTCCGCCACCACCACCGGCACCCCAGAGAACTCCGCCGTCGTCGACACCTTGCGAAAGCCCAAGATGTAATTGCAGGCCTGCTGCACGGCCGGCGGCACCGCGGACGCGCGAGGCGGCGAGTCGGCGGATGGGGAGTCCAACGACGAGACAAGCTGCGCTGAACGGATGAACGACCGCGCAGTAGCGGCGTCGGGGGCCTCGTCGCCGCCCGGTCCAACCCCCTGGCCCTGCACCACGGTGCGCAGGCGGGCACCGACACGCGCCGACTTCGCCGCTGACGGTTGCGAGGCGCGGCGGCAACTGCTGCTGCTGCTGCTGCTCCGGCTGCTGCTCTTCGAAAGATCCGCTCCCAAGAGGAGAGGCGGGTACACGTGGCAGTGCTGCAGTACCTCAGCGTACTGACTAAGGCGGCGGTGGTACTCCTCCAAGTTGGCATACCCCGTCGCCGCTCCACCGGTGCCACCGCGAGTGAGCTGACGAGCATAGTAGGGCCAGGGAAAGCCACGCATGACCGCCTCGCCGACGGGGAGGTCTGGAAAGAGGGCGAGCTGCTGGGCGATGGTGGCGAGGGCCCAATGGCCGACGGTCTGCAGAGGGCAGCTGGCGGCTGGGATAGTGCTGCCGCTGCTTCGCTCACCGTCACTCTGCGCGCCGCCCTCGCCGCCGGTGCCGGCGTCCTCGTCGCGAAACATCTCCGCCACGACATCGTTGCTGTCGTACATGCATCGATAACGGCCACCCGTGCTCTGCCCAGTGGTCTGGAAGCTCCCCTGCTGCATCTTCCGCTTCGCGCTGGGCTTACTCAGCTGAAAGTCACGCGTGGAGTCGTTAATCGCCGCGATGGCGGCGCGCAGCTGAGCGACTTGGGCGAAGCGGACCGACTGCCGCTCCTGCAGCTCGGCGACCTGCTTCGAACGCTTGCGGCTCGCGTGCGTGTCGGTGGCCTGCTCATAGAACGCCTTCGCCACCGACAACGACGATGCCACGACAGGCAACGGCGTTCGCACGTACAGGCATTGGAACCGCGACCGTAGCGGGGGATCCAGCGGGTTGCCATCGTACGGCGGCACAGGGATGGTGATGCCAATCACGCGGAACTTTTCTGAGACGCGGACGAGCCCCATCTGGGCCAGTTCGTGCTTTGCGTCTGCGATGAGGTCGGCCCTCTGTGCCACGCTCACGGTCTTGCTTCCGCACTGCTGCAACTTCGATTCGTACAGCTTCTGCAGAAGCGAGTCGTAGCGAGCTGGGTGGATCAGCACGGAGCCGTTGTCCAGGTGCATCTCACGGTTTTCCAGGAGGTTGTTCACCACTGGCAGCACGTTGCGCTCCACGCGCTCCAACCCTTCCAAGACGAGCAGCTGCCCCTCCACCGCCGCCGACACAGCACTCTGGTCATCGTAGACGAGACTGCCATTGCGAATCTCGCGGCGCTGCTTGAGGTCGCTTTCGGTGACGTCGCTGTTGAGGTACACCACGCGTATCTCACGCCGCGTGAGGTGGCTGTAAAGCATCACAAGCCAGCGCATGGCTGGTCCGGGGTCACCGATAAGACACATGTCCTGCCCCAGCTGCTCCTTCTGTGCAATCCAGCGCAGGTAGCTGCGTGTGAGCGGGTCCTGGACGGAGAAGAACATGTTCTCCTCCCCTTCCTCGCCGCCCTGGAGAGACGGGAGGGAGAGCCGCTGGCCTGCGTCGGCCTTCGCAAAGTCGTGTGCGCGTTTTTCTGCCTTGTGTAGGTACGGTGCAGAGTGATCGACTCCAGGCATCGCCCACATCACCCGCTCCGGATGCACGGCAAAGTCGGGAACTGGGATCACGACATCGCCAATTGTTAGCTGCGTGCCGCACGGCACCTCTACACCATCGTGAGACATGGTGCGCTGCTCTTCCGGTTCTGGCGGCGCTGTCAGGCGACTTCCAGGTGAACTCGTAGCGCCGTGGGAGGGTGTGAAGTTGGAGGTACGCAGAGGCGTCGAAGGGCTGAAGAGCGACAAGGATTGGTAAGAGCGACGGGCGTTGGCGGTTGCGCCGCTCACGTAGACGATCGACGCCCCTACGGCGGTAGAAGGAGCGGGGCCGCACAGTCTTGTCGCTCGGGTGCCGTTGGTGGGCAGGTAACTGTCGTAAATGAAGGGCAAGAGTAGTGGGTGACAGGGTGATGAGGCGGAGCACGTCAGCACACGCCGACGAAGCATGGAAAACGCGTTAAGAAAGAACAAGAAAAAAGACTCCGCTACTCAACGCTGCTGTGCAGCCAACACGCTTAAATAGTGCGCACCTTTTTTTTTTTAATGGGAGTCGGTGCCACACGGGGCCCCAGGAACTTGCACGATGACACCAGCCGTAGACAGCCAAGAAAGCAAAACAAAAAGCCTCCGTTGATATCGATAAGGTGTGTCCCTCACACCTCTGCGTATGTGCAGCGGATGGAAAGTGAAAGAACACGGGCAGACGAAGAAGAAGTCTGGGCCCTTCGCTTTGTGCTCAATAAGAAAGAGAAAGACTGTCGATTTCACTACTGATGTAGCGTACAAGAGATGGGAACAAGAAGGAAGGAGAGGGTGTGGGAAGGTAGAGGAGAAGAAGCCCTCGTAGCGACCACGTAAAGCTGCCCACTCACGATTTAAGGATGGCGGATGGCACTGCTGCTTGCACCGCACATGGTGAAGTCGCTCATTCGATGACGCTCTCATGACCTAAACTACTCTTGTTTAATGAACACCGGCAGCAAGCCATCTCTAAATATAAAATAAAAAGGACATTAGCAAAGCTGTGCCTCGGCAGATCACGGCCGCCCCGGCGAAAAAAAAAAGTACACACTTACACACACACACACGATACAAATAACTGCTGATAATTTCAGGGCAAGAAGGAGAAGGGGGACGCCCGCAGCCTCACTTCACCTGTCAGAGTCAATCGGGCGAATTCCGTTTCTTGCTTGTTGCGGTCCAGACAGACAAACGTTGCCGAACCCGTATAGCTGAATCCCCAGCTTTCTTGGAGGGTAGCTGATGTGTGGCCGCATCATGTCAAGGGGGCGCCCAGCAGCTACCGTCAAGAGGACTCGCACTATCTCCAGGTCAGCCGCGCACCTCAGCGACAACCCGAGTCCGCTCCAGAAGGGTGCTTCGATCGTCGTAGAAGCGCACCAAGAAAATCTGCATGAGCGAGGGTGCTCGGTGTCGAAGAGAGACGCCCTTTGGGTTTCACGCCAGTGGCCACCTCGTCTCAAAAGACGAAAAACGATTTAAAAAGCTGCAAGGGAATGGAGAGAGAAAAGGAGAAAAACACATACGTTTTGAAAAGACACAGTGAAGTATCGTTTCTAAGGAGGAGAGAAGAGGAAGAAAAGGGATGCGGGAGGGAAAAACACGAACGGCGTTGCAGGATGCCATTGGGCGACGGTTCCAGAAGCTGCCACCATGATCCCTCTTTTCATAGGAGCTCGAACGTTTCAGGCTTGCCAACCGCACTGGTTTTGATGGTCATCTCAACGGCTGCCCTTCCCACTGCTCACGATTAACACCGTGGACACCCGGTGCATGAGTGTGTTTCTTTCTAAACCTGCGTCAGGAGCCACTACGTTGTCCGACCACTTGCCTTCAACCCTCTCCCCGTCAAGACATAGAAAGGGTGTCAAAGAGCAGCAATGTAAAGATGACGAGTTGCGTTCGTCAGCAGTGAGTTAAAGCACTGCTTTGGCTGTGTCGTGCATTGCTCGTCGTTTGTTTTTTGCCTGAGTACTCTGGTTTTACGAGCAGTGCAATGTGAACACTATTCACTGCTCCAGGATACAGATTATGCTAAGCCGCTTGTTTTTGTTGTGTCCTCATGTGTCTTTTTGTGCACCGCTACCGTCCACACTCACGTCTGACACGAAACACAGCGGCCAATGAAAAAAAAGCAGAAAAGAAATGTCATTGTGTTGCGCCGTCGTATTGATCGGGCTCATTCGCAGCATTTCCTTCCTTACTTTCTTTTCATCATTTGGGGGAGTGTCAACGCAAACAGTTTCTCTGTGTTCTCTCATTTTCCTCAACGTCAACGCTGAGAGAACACATAGCACGGAAAAGCGTTTACCAACACCACGCTCGACAGAACACACTCTTTTATTTTGCGTTCACAATATCGTCGTCATATATGAACTTTGCCTCTCTCGGCGAAAGAAACACGCACGATTTCGGCCAGCGCGTCGCGCACCTTCTTCTTTTTTCTGCTTCTCAACTCTCACGAACACTGCACAGAGGGTGGACAACTAAAAAGAGGTTTTGTAAGTGAAAAAGAGAACGAAGAGAAGAAAGATCACCACCGCACATCCTTTTAGCGCCACCACCAGAGAGAGCGCCATAATACAAAGAAGTGGGTACAACACCTTTTCCAGGTGTAACATACACCTTAAGAGAAGGCATCCGTCCCCCATCACCAGCGAGAGAGAGAGTACGCATACAAAAAAAAACTATAAAAAACGAAGAAGCACGTTTACCATTCCGCTGTCAGTTGTGTACAACCATGTTAAAGTGGAACAACAAAAAAAAAGAGAGAGACGCGCGCAGCGGTGAAAGGCATAAATAGATATATATAGCGAGAAGGAGGTATATATATTTACAGAAAAGCAACACCGAGCTCCATCAGACGAAGCACAACACCAAAGTGCATGAAGGTGGAGATGTGTTTGAAAGAGGCAACCAAACAAATAGCGCACAGATAGAAAGAAACGTGAGAGAGATGAGTGAAAAGGAGTAAAAACAAAACAAAACACAAATAGTCGACGCAGGATCTGCAGTGGGGCTGTGACACGACGCATGTGTGTATATAGAGAGAGGTGCATACGTCAGTGACTCAGCACCAACCACCCTCAAAGGCGGAGCCTCAGCCCCCCCCCCCCCAAACCCACACACACACACACATTTTGCTCTAAGCGTTCAGCTCTACGCAGTGAAGGGAAAAAGCGAAGAGAAGCCAGCATGGGTAAAAGATGCGCAATCACAGCACCTGTGCTTTTTTTAAGGAACGAGACGGGTCAGCTCGGAGCCCAGACCCGCTTCGCACCGTGTTGCATGCGCGCAGTGTGCTGCATTTGCAGGCAGCACCTGAACGCCACCGACCGTCATTTCGGTTTCGCGGTTTCGGTTTTAAGACTCACGGCAGACGTTCCTGTACGTGCCGGACCACTGGATCATGCACTTGTTTGTTGGAGTCACGACGTAGGTCGGCATGCCACTGCAATCAGCGTTGGTGTAGCTGCGCTCGATCACGTGGTCCAGACCGCACTGCAGCGTCATAGAACCGCCATCCTTACCTTTGCGGCAGACGTCCACCGGGACGCGTGTCGTCTTGCAGTCCTTGCTGCACGAGTAGTCAGTGCACGTCGTCTGCTCCACTACCATCGTTCCAGGGGCAATGGTCGTTGTTGTCGCTGGAGAGTGCGTCTTCGACGACACCTGTGCAGACACAGGGTACTCAGTGACCAGGCACTCGTTTCGTGCCTTGCGCACGCGAACGTAGCCGTCTCACCCCAGCTCGTGCCCCCACGAGTTCTTGATCACCCAGTACGGATTTCATCACTGTTGTTGTACGCAACAAGCAGCCACACCGTGGTTCAGCTGGCTGACCGTTGCAGTCCGTGATAATGCCGCTCTGGTACGACATGAAGGCTCCGCATCCACGGCAATGGCGATGGGTCGTGCTCCGCCAGCCATGCGGCCATCACGTTCTCGTCACTCTCGATAGAAAGGTGGCCCTCAATAGAGGCGCCAATGACAGGCTGCTCGACTCGTTGCATTGCGCTTCGTTACCGCCACGGAAGCGTACGGGTAGCTCTCCCTCCGTGTACACATTGCCGTTCGCGTTGTCGAGCAGCCAGTCATACGCCTGAAGCATCAAGCCACCGTTGCAGCCATCATCTGCAGTGTCGCAGCTCACCAGCTGCTGCTCAGTCAGACAGACGCACCAGCGGGTGACCCGCAAGCTTCCACTGACCCTCGATGTTGCCCACAGCAGAGAACGCCCAGCAAGAGCCGCAGCTGCCCTGGTCCTTCACAGGAGTCACCGCACCCTCCGTGCGCCAGTCCTTCTCCGCAGGGGCAGCAGAAACGTCCGCACTCACCACCGGCAGCCTCGCGGACAGCGCCTTCGCAGCCTTGAAGTGCGACCGCACCGTTCAGGTAGTGCTTGCGGAACTCACCCGCGGAGAGGTCGAAGAACTTCGTGACGCCGAACGTCGCGTGTGGGTTTCGCGCCTGGTGCACCTTCATCGCCTCCACGTTGTGCTCGAAGTTGCGCAAGCCGCTGCAGCTCCTCCTCCACCGTCGCGTACACACGCCCCGTACGTCGCTTGAACTCCTCAAACATCGCAGCAGCCGTCGACGTCGAGTGCAGGGCATGTGCGGCACACACGCAGCGGCGAGCACCACGCACACCACAGCCGCCACAACAACACGCAGCTTCGAGGGCGCGTCATTCCAAACAGTCATATAAGCCCTTGTCGGCGTGGTAAAAAAAAGAAAGAACCGAACAGTGTAAAACAGTAGCAATCAAAACAAAGCCAAGGAGAAGGAGAGGAGAGAGTGTGTGAGCAGCGCGAATCAAAGATGAATTGCACCGTCTACAGACGACTGCGGCAAGAGGGAGAGAGGGGGAGCGAGACGTGGATGGGTTGAAGAAGGAGGAGAGAGGCAGAGGCAAAACGTGGAAGGCGGAAAAACTATGTGAAGAGGCTAGAAAAATGAACTGAAAGTGCAAATCTATCAGCCTCGTGAAGTCATTGCGTGCGTCCTGCATCGCCTTTTCTGTACGCAGCACCTGAATCTGCGGGAAACGTAAAGACTCAAATTTGGGAGCGTCGGATACACGTGTTTGTGTGTGTGCGGTCGTTTGAGGTGGTGCTGGCGGTTGCCTTCGTTACAGTGCCATTGTGAGTACTTTGTCTTGTCTTTTCCTGTTTGAGGGCCACTACGTTCTTTCGAAAATCCACGCAGTTCCTTTTCTCCCGTGTGCTCGTTTTTCTTTCCTTCAAAGGTCCCTAATGACAATTAAAATAATAGAAAAGAAAAAGACATAATTAGTTTCTCTACGACACCGTCAATCCTGTGCAGCCAGCATTGCAGGAGACAATGAAGATTGAAACAGAGTGAACATATATAGTAAAAACGAAGTTGCATCATCGTGAACAGTTGGTGTTGGCAAACAGGAGAAAAACAGACGTTGCTTCGACTTATATACGATAAACTAGAGAATAGGGAAAGTAGTTCCATTCACTGCTGCTCAGCGTACTACGATGATTCCGTGTTGCGTCTTTCGCTTGATGGTTCGGCCAACAACAAAAAAAAACGCGGGCTGGAGAAAAAAAAAGGAACGCCGGGTTTGCATGTAGCGCTGCAACAAAGAGGTTAGTTTTCTCACGTTTGTCTCATACCATTTCATCTATCGCACGAATGGGTGACGACAGGTTATGGTTGTTTTCAATGTACGTTTCTCAACCAATGCGTCACTCATGAAAATAAAAGACGCACAATCATGAACCACGAAAAGTGAGCATTCCATCGCTAAGCCTCCCTTTTTTACACACTGGAGGAGGAGAAGGAGGAGAACTCACAGATCATGAAAACAAAAAAAAAGAGAAGCAAAGGCATGCGTAGCAGAGCTGCTGTTGCTTCGGCGCTCATCAGCTTATTTCCCTCGTCTCCGCTTCCACATCAAACTACTCGCAGGCGCGTCTTCTTCGCCTTTTCAAGTGTGCTTCCTTCATTATTCTTCCCTTCCAGAGAGACGTGTTCGCCTCCATGGCTGCTGAGTTGAAAAGAAGCCCTGTAGTGTCTGATTTTGTTCTCTGTGTGGGATGGCTCTATCAGTCTTTACGCCGTCACACAAATATCCTTAAAGGAGCCATGCTTGACCCTGTTGCACCTGCCGGCGGTCACCACCTTGTACCTCGCCGCCCCGCTGCAGTCGCTGGACAGGTAACTGAGTTCCACGACCTGATCGCGACCACAAACTACGGTGAACGATGCGTTATAGTGGCCCTCAAGGCACTTGCCAGCTGGTATGCGCACCGTCGTACAGTCACGGCTGCAGTGGTGATCAAAGCACGTCGTGTGCTCAACGATGAGGGTGCCAGGTGCCTCGGTGGTAGAAGGCGAGGACGTGGTTGGTGCCCCAGTCGTAGTCGTCAAGTTGCCCGACACGAGTGAAGAGACAGGGTAGTCAGTGACCAGGCACTCGTTCGTGCCCTTGCGCACGCGAACGTAGCCCGTCCTCACCCCAGCTCGTGCCCCCACGAGTTCTTGATCACCCAGTACGGGATTTCATCACTGTTGTTGTACGCAACAAGCAGCACACCGTGGTTTCAGCTGCTGACCGTTGCAGTCCGTGATAATGCCGCTCTGGTACGACATGAAGGCCTCCGCATCCACGGCAATGGCGATGGGTCCGTGCTCCGCCAGCCATGCGGCCATCACGTTCTCGTCACTCTCGATAGAAAGGTGGCCCTCCATAGAGGCGCCAATGACCAGGCTGCTCGACTCGTTGCATTGCGCTTCGTTACCGCCACCGGAAGCGACGGGTAGCTCTCCTCCGTGTACACATTGCCGTTCGCGTTGTCGAGCAGCCAGTCATACGCCTGAAGCATCAAAAGCCAACCGTTTGCCAGCCATCATCTGCAGTGTCGCAGCTCACCAGCTGCTGCTCAGACAAGGACGCACCAGCGGGTGACCCGCAGCTTCCACTGACCCTCGATGTTGGCCCACAAGCAGAGAACGCCAGCAGAGCCGCAGCTGCCCTGGTCCTTCACCAGGAGTCACCGCACCCTCCCGTGCGCCAGTCCTTCTCCGCAGGGGCCAGCAGAAACGTCCGCACTCACCACCGGCAGCCTCGCGGACAGCGCGCCTTCGCAGCCTTGAAGTGCGACGCCACCGTTCAGTAGTGCTTGCGGAACTCACCCGCGGAGAGGTTCGAAGAACTTCGTGACGCCGACGTCGCGTGTGGGTTTCGCGCCTGGTGCACCTTCATCGCCTCCACGTTGTGCTCGAAGTTGCGCAGCCGCCTGCAGCCTCCTCCTCCACCGTCGCGTACACACGCCCGTACGTCTGCTTGAACTCCTCAAACATCGCAGCAGCCGTCGACGTCGAGTGCAGGGCATGTGCGGGCACACACGCAGCGGCGAGCACCACGCACACCACAGCCGCCACAACAACACGCAGCTTCGAGGGCCGCTCATTCCAAAACAGTCAATAAGCCTTGTCGGCGTGGTAAAAAAAGAAAGAACAGAACAGTAAAAACAAGTAGCAATCAAAACAAAGCCACGCAAGCTGGAAATGCACAACTGAAGAGAGGGAAGACGGGACGACGCTCTTGGCAAGAGCGATAAGCAAAGAAAGGGAGAGGGATACAAAAGCTGCAAAAAAAAAAAGAAACTCCCAGAGCGAAGAAAGTGTAGAGGGAGATTGACCAAAAGAAGAGGTAAAGAGGCGGAGTATCCTTCATGGTACTATGACAGAGTGCGAAAAGAAGGAGACAGCGGCTGTTTCACTGCGAAGTAATGCCGCTAAGAGGTGACATGGAAGGGAGGAGAAGGTGCTTCGCTGCGTAGAAGTGTGCATTCGCACATCAGCGTGCTTAGTTGTTGCTGTTTTTCCAGCAGAGGCAGCGATTGAAAGAGGTTGAGCTACCGGCTTAAAGAAATCATGGAGCACAAGTGGTTTTCGGTACTTCCTCGAAGATAAATGCTTCGTGTCCTTTCACGTACGTGTAAATAAAACCTATATTTATGAAAAGGTACTCTAGTTTATGATAGCTGAAAATCTTCCGTCAGTTGCGGAGAAAACCTGAGGCACAGTAAGCTCATTGCATTGCTACGCAGTGGCGTTCAACGCTGCATGATGAACCCGCCGAACTCGCTGAATTAAAGAAGTGCACCACTGTTTGTGGCGTGCTAGTAGTTCTGTATCATCTGCCATCTGATCAGGGTGACATGAAGTTCTGTGAGTGTCGTTTCCTTGCGAACTTTCGGCAAACTCAGCCGTGTCTTCACCCTCGCCCTCCTTTTCGGCCTGCTGCTTTTCGCGCAGTTGGCGTCCCTGTCGTTGACGCAAATCTGCCCAGACGCGCGGCGGTCGCTCCTGCGTAAGTGCCTGCACGGCAGGATCCGCCGGTGGCAGCGACAGCGCAAGCCCGACTGACACGACGCCCTGTGCGACAGATGAAGGATTGTACCCTCCTTCCAGCACGACAACCAACCCAGATACGCGGTCTTCCTGTGTGCACCAGTGCTTCAGCCGAGCCACAAAAGAGGCAAATCCGCCTTCCACCGCCATCTTCCCCAACGGGTCACCGTATGCGGCATCGAAACCCAACGACACCAGAACAACATCTGGCTGGAATTGATCTAACCGGGGAAGGAAGATCTCCTCCAGCACTCTGTTCACCAAATGGTCGGAGATGACATGTTCGCAGAGAGAAGGGGTATTTGCGTTGGTGTGGACGGCAACGTTGCAAATGCACCCTTTCGAATGCTGATTGCCGTTTCCCCCGCCAATGTAGGCGGAGTCGCCGCGACGATCAAAAGGGTAAAACCTCTGCTCGTCGTACCGATGAAGAGAGAGATACAAAAGCGTTTGTGGATCAGCAACACCTTCGACAAAAGAGGCGGTGCCTTCACCAAAATGAACGTCCAGGTCAAGAATCGCAATTCGCGGCATTTGAGAAGGAAGCACGGCTGCACACTCCTTGCGCAGCTGTGCTGCCGCAACAGCAACGTTGTTCACGAGACAGAATCCGCTTGGCTCAGAAGACGTGCAGTGATGCCCAGGCGGTCGAACAAGACAGTAAGCCAGAAGTGGAACATCAGTGTAGGAAAGGGTCCTGTCGCGGCGCAACGACTCCACACCGTGCAGCACTTTCACACTGGCGTCGACCACGGCGCCAACGGAAAGCAGCGCTGCCATGCTACTCGTCTCCTCGTTGCAGTAAACGTCGCTCTTCAAAGAAGTCAGTGCCACACCCTCTTCGACGAAATCTTTGTAGTTTTCTGGGGTGTGAAAGGAGTACACTTCGTCTGCTGTTGCAAATCGTGCTGGGATCCACTTTGCACAGTTTCCGCTGTTCACCCTCGTCTTGTCGGGGTGTAAGTCGAGCTGCATGCTGCCGTCCATATTTAAAACAAGGGGGCCCAATAGCTCTGCAGGCAGGATGTCACCCGCACGCTCACATCGCTGGAGCGCTTCTACAGCACGCTGCAGGCGATAAGGTGTTTCTGGGGATCGGTTGCTGAGTGGTCGGTGGAGAAGCATGCGAGGATCAAAAGCCCACAAAACAGCGCAGTCGGGTGGCAGAGGTGAGCTCTGGGGTACTTTGCCGCCACCAAACTCATCAAAAGAGCCGCCACTCGAATCGATATCCTCATGAGCGGGGAGTGGCACACCGCCAGAAACGTAGTACACGCCTTTGTCGACCATCTTACCCATAAGTACTAGTTCCTGCTCATCAACAAGGCACAAATCTGTTGCTTGAGCATCCGCTTCGCCTGCACTGCGCAGCCCTATTCTAGAAGACACAGCCTCTAAGCTCTCTAACAATTCGCCTTTGTTAATTTGAGCTACCGTTTCCAACTGCGGTGATTGGAAACGGCGCACAGTGACCGTTCCACTGAGTTTCGGTCGCGGAAAACGCGGCGGCGGCATTAATTGCTGCAAGTTATGCTGTTTTGCGTTGCAGAAAGAAAAGAAAGTAGCCGAGATAACAAGAAAATACATGCTTTGAGTTGCATTGGCAGCCACTCTACCGCTCCCAAGTGCTCCTAGCTCAAGCAGAACGAGTAAATCAACTCCGAAGAGGTGAAGACAAAGTGTCGCAGATATCGTAAACAGCGACACGCCCTCGTCGTGTGTTCCCTTGATGAGGAGAGCCTTTGAGTTGGAAAAACTTGTTTGTTTGGGATTTGTTGCACGACAACTTTAGCCTGCTAGCATTTACGTCGCCTCTCTTTGTTTCTTCTTTCCGTATCGTTCGTTTTCCACTTTGATGTTGAAGCCTAGGGTCACTCAACTACGAGACAACGCCGTGGCGCTTGAAAAGAATGATCTGCTTCAACGCCCACTCAGACCCAAGCGGACCCTCAATTGGGGGACGAAACCACTTGCGCTGGCTTGGGTCGCAACACCAATGCTTGTGTGCTAGCACCTCGTCATGAGCAACAGAAGGGAGAATACCAGCTCCGCACAGCTCCGCAAATTGCAGATCATTCTCATCATCGAAGAGAGCAACAGTTCGCTCGGCACAAAACCGTTTTGCGCAGCTTTCAGGCCTGGGGTTCACGTGCGAGTCCATTTTTTCACAGCTCTCCAGCACATGTAGCATAACACCGCGCTTCCCACCACCCTGAGCGTTCACCTGGCCCTTTCCAAGGTTAACAAAAATCTCAACGCCAAACAGGTCGTTATAGGTTTCCCTGAAGCGTGACACCACAAATTTTTCAGCATCCGTTGCGTTGTCGAAGACGGCAGGGAATGCCGTAGCCGCAGCGGGATCGTGTGATGGAGAAGAGCGGACGCAAGGGCTGTTGCGAACGTCAATAAGAAAAGAGGTGTCATAGCGGTCATGATCCGTCGCAAAGCCCGCTTCGTTGAGTTCGTTTTCAAGGTTCCAGATGGTTTGCTTACCCTCACGGAAACGCTGATTCTCTTCTTCAGACTTGTCGGCGCGATAACCTGTCACGCTGCTGAAGGCATTCGTCCAGTCAATGTCCATCGGGACATCGTAAGATGTCGCAGGGAAGAAAACAGAGTCTACACCAGTTTCTCCATTGTCAGCACCTTCGTTTAGCTCGTCCTTGAACCACCTCGAGGGATTTGAAAGACGACACCATAGCTTTGATCCACCTTCGCATGATTCAAACGTCGTTTGCGGAAGCGAGCCTCCGTGGCGTCGACGGAGAAAGGTGGAAGTACGAGCGCCGGTGATCAAACAACAAACAACAGGCTTGCACGCTAAGGAGATGTCCGAGCGAGGCATCGCCCCGATTCGTAATCCGTGATACAGCGTAGCCTTGGACTGCAAGAGCTCCATAAGCAAGATAGTGTTCTCTGAGATAACCGCGCAGGTGAGTGAGAAATTGTAAAGCTCATATGTCTTAACTACCCGACCGGAGTCAATGTGTCGCCAGTACTGACACGGAATAGAGGCAAACCGTGCATCGCGGAGAGATGAAGGATAGCAATCCCACAGAAGGCGATCTACCTCGTCCTCGTATTTTTCATCATCTTTCCTCCATGATGTCGGAGCGCACTCCAATTTCTCGTAGCCCAGCTTGAGGAGTGTTTTTGCGTAATGGGCGAGCGTCCCGTCAATATCGGATACTACAGCTGCAACATCTGACATCACAGAAGTGAGGACAGAAGCGACTGAGGCAGTCATTGCTTTTTTAATGTGGAACACTCTTTTTAGCAAACCACTCTGGAAATGGAAAGGAAAGGAGTGCAGGAAAAAAAAGACAGTTGTGAAGTCATTGCAGTAGATATTTGATGCACTATTTGTTACCGCAGGGGTGAAGCGGAATCGAAAGCAGCGGGCACTGCTCTCTCCAACAAGGAGTCTCACGCACCTTTAAGAGGATAGAAAAGGGAGAGAAACATATTTCTTTCTCTATCACCAGCAGTTTTGTCTTTGACACTTATGAATGAGAACCCATCACTTTCATATTCCACGCACAAAGGGAAAAAAAGCAAGTGGAAGGCAAAGAAAGAAAAACACACTCGGGAAGCAAAACAAGTTGTAGGATATTCATACAAAAGAAAGAAGAAAGCAACCAGCTACTCGAAAAGAGCGCCAGGAACGCCTTTTAGGTCACCGTTTTTTCCAGGCACGGATGCACTTAATGGCGTCTAAAACTGCGACGAGCAAGTTGCCGTCCCGATAAAAGAAAAGACCTTTTGAAAACTACCTGGGTGCTTGTGAATCCTCTATAGGAGCTGGCGCAAAGCGCCGCCGAGATTCATTCCAATCCGGCAGCACCTCTGGAGAACAATCTTCACGAAACAAGACTTCAACACCATATACGGACAGTTGGTCATCATCTTCGTGGTGATCCACAAACAGCACCTCTACAGAAGCACGGTCAATGGGCCAGTCAGCCCAACGAGGAACAGCTTCGTCGCTTGGTAAGGCATTGGTCTCCTCATGAACAGCGCACTTATGTTCTTTACAACGGTATATGATTGATGGGAAAGAGCAGTTGACGATCCTTAGAGTCGAGACACGCCCGCAAATCACTTGCGCAGC
Source organism: Crithidia bombi (assembly GCA_900240985.1). NCBI lineage: Eukaryota > Euglenozoa > Kinetoplastea > Trypanosomatida > Trypanosomatidae > Crithidia > Crithidia bombi. The sequence continues at coordinate 68,125 of OESO01000035.1, read as the reverse complement.
TACTCCCACAGGGAGATGCCATCTTTCCTCCACCACATGAGAGACAGTAGGTGTTGGCTCAACAAGGCCACTACGGACCTCTTCCTTTGGCGGTGTGGACTTTTCTGCGGAGACCTCAGTGAAAGATCTGTCTTTAGAAGTGAGCAGCTCGATAGACTTTTTCAGCCACTCATCGTCATGATCGTCAGCCTCTTTTCCGTCGTTCAGCTGGGAGAAAGCTGTTTCGGGGGCGATAGGTACCTTTGGTAGTACTGTATTTGATGCACCTGCCTCCGTTGAGTGTTCTTCCGCCTGTGGTGCCGATGACTCTTTCGGCAAAACCGTCGGCACCGGTTGTGTATCCATTGCGATAGGCGTTTCTTTGAGAATCAGCACGGGGGGTTGGGAATCGGCGGACTGCCGGTGTGAAGAAGCGGCTCTTGGTGCAGCAATTAGCGGACCAGGAGCTGGGGCAGTACGCCTCGACGCGGAAGTTATAGACAAATCCTGTATGCTGTCCTTGTCGTCTTCCAACCCTAACGCCCGTCTGAAAAGCAGTTCGCGGCTTTTTGTTGTTGATTGGGGTCGAGAACGCTTCCGCTCCGCGCTTGCCGTCATCCTGTCACCAACCCTGAATGGTTCAACAACCGTGCTCGCCAAACTACTCTGACGCGAACACGACGAGCGCCGTGAAACAGATCTTCGCCCACTTTGGCTCATCGGTGAATGGCCTCGGGCGCTCTCCGGTCGAGTCCGTGGGATACTGTTATTGGACAACTGCGAAACACTGCGGAAAGAGCCGTTTCTGGAAGAAGCTCGAAACACGGGAGCCGATGCCACTGTGCTCTCTAGACCCAGTTGAGTCCCCATTTTGGTGCTCCATGCTTCCCACTTTTTCAAAATGGACTCCTCGGCTGCAGCCGTTTTAGGCTGCACAACCTTCGGAAGCGCTTGCATCGCAAAGGAAGAGTTGTCCTCAGTCAAAAACATCTCGGGCTGGAGGCGCACCCGAGGCTTTGGAGCCTCATCGCGAAGCTTCTCGTGTGCTGTGTAATTCTCACGAGGAGCATACGCCCGGTCGAGATCCATGTAGCCATTTCGAGGTGTTCTTCCGCCAACCCGCCCACCTGCAGTCATATCATGAGGTGCCATTCTGTAGCGACCTTCATTAGAAGAGGAAAGACTCGCACCACGGCGAGCGCTGGCCGTACGCAACGGAGTGTGGCGCATGACTGCGAAACAGAATTACAGAACAATGCAATGTATGGGGTGCCGAAGGAAAGAGCAAAGAAAAGCTATGGAGGAAGGAAAAAAAAAAGAAAGGTAGGGACGAGAGTGAAAATACAAGTAGGCCTTTAAAACAAAAGACCTTGCGAAGCGCCAGCATCACGTTCGCATACGGCAGCCTAACACGCGGTTCTTTTTTGAATATTGTCTAAAAACCGGCTGCCCGGCGTTAGGAACATTGTAGCCAGTAGATCATCCTCAAAACCCGCCATTGGCATTTTTGTGACAATACAGATCGGACCGGAAAAAACAGAGACTTCGCTTTTTTTTTTAGCAAACACTATGTCTTTACTCAAAGAAACTGAGCGTGCGTGTTAGTGTCCGTCAGGTAAGAAACAAAGATACAGCAAAAAGTTGTCGAGCAACCTAGCGGTAGGGTACGCTAAAGCATTTTCAGAGGTGATGCTCACAAGGAATACAACAGCATCCTTCCCGTTTTCAGCATAATTCATATCCAGCACATTTTCCGCGCCTATGACGCGGGAAACACACCACAGAGTAATCATCACCGAAGCCCGTCAGTTCTCTCCGCCGCCACCGGCTCCGTTGCCAACGGTAAGGAATCACTGCTAGAAAGATGGTGCACGCTTCCTTTTATTACCAATGCAACCCAGCACAACCCATCTTTAGGGGATCGGCAACCTTCAGTTAGGTAATCACTTTCTCCGCCATTTGGCGCTTTCCTACCCCCACCACCCACGGAAGGAAACCGGTCTAATGGCACAGTCGGGTGGGTGGAAGGTAACAGACCCACCATGCACAGCACAAAAAAGAACAGTCAAGAAATGCCCATTTCCGACAATTCCATTAACACCAACCTTCCACAGCACTCTTCTCGTTTCCTTTTCAGTGCCCTCCCCCCTCACCTTTGCAGGCAAACAGTGTGAATTCAAATACGTGACGCCTCTTTCTTGAGCTACATCATCACATCGTCCCCCGACACACAACGAAGGAGGCGCGATGAGGGGAAGTAAGAGCGTGACAAAACGGCTTCCGCTAACACTAACGGCCTGTGCTCCGAAGCTCTCAGCTCTGCTTTTGAGGGGCCAAACTGCGCCGCGCGCCCGCATCCCCCCACCCCCACCAGGCCCACCTGCCCTCGAAAGAACACTTTTGGCCAGAGACCCTCTTGCGTCCTCTTCCTTTAAGGGAATCACTCTACCTTCAAACTCAGGTCTGGAACAGCTTCACTCATTGAATGTAAGCAAACCAGCAATGGCGTAGCTCACTTGAAGGACAGGACCTTTCCCACTATCTCCCGGAACATGGTCTACTGCTTTAGAGGAACTCAACAACGACTAAATTGTGCTCACAGGGCTACCTGATGACGACACTGGGTCGCCGCGAAAACTCTTCACATCAACTCCCTTTTTGATTTGGGCAGGGGAATCGAACGTGGTGCGATTGCGCGTAACTGCCTAGCTAATTGACGCGCTGGGAAACGGCCAGGTTGTACAGCAATTGTCCGTGAAGTTCAAGCGCATTTGCTTTTTCCCCAATGCGTGCGGGAGTGAGGGTGGTTCACCGCCGTTTCCAACCCAGCTCCCACCACCAACCGTCAAGTCTTCTTTTCGCCCTCCCTTTGGCCCAGACGAACCGCCCAGAACTTTGCTTTTTCTCTTGACTAGCCCCTGTTTAGCCGCCGTGTTTAGGAGCTGAGCCGAGTAGCGCAGCTGACATACTCTCGACTGGAACCTTGCGGTTGAATCTGGTGACTCTTTCAGGATGTACTGGTAAGGAGCGATTCCCGCCAATCGGAGGGAAAGCACGCCGAGGCAATGGAATGGATGCGTCTTTTGGGATGCCCCTGAATGATTGGCTTGTCTTTGGCTTTCTTTTTCATTAACTTCAGAGAAGTCTCCAAACCCGAGTCTGCATTACAGTGGCTTCCTCTGGCAACACTTTGGACGCAGCAGGAACCCTGACCCAAAGTACTTTATATAGCATAAAGGAGACCCATGAGAGTGTTGGCGAAGTGCGGTGCAGCTTGCCCCAAATGCGGAGTGAACGCAGAAGAGCTAAAGCAGGTAGTTTGGCTCGGAGCTATCCCCACCACGCCCTTACACCCCCTCCTATAGCGACCCCCGGTAGTAAAATAACACAAAAGAACTGATGGCAATAGCTGAAAGGAAAAAGGGAGACGAGCAAAGGGTGCAGGAAACTAGCAAAGTATGGGCAAAACAGGAAGCAAAAAGAAGCTATCAATGAAAAAAGCGAAAGAGTCTTCGAAAGCACGCCCTAGGCCAGACCGCATATCCCGAACCACGGGCCCGCCCATCCAACGAAGATCTAAAGAAAGTGTCAGGCAAAAAAAGCGTACAACTTGCTGCCCCGGCACCGGTGTAAATGAGTGCAGCCGCCGACGACACACTTAAGAAGGCGGGTAATATGGGTTTTCTGTACAGGAGTATAACCGGGATATAGCTTCTAAGCATCATTTCGTGCTCAAAGGAACACCGCTACGCACACCCACACCGAATGAATGAAAGCGATTCCCCAGTTGTAGCCGGGGGCGCCGGTAGGTAACATCTTTGCCCCCCATACCGTTTTTGCTTCCCCCCCCCTTCCTCACTAGAAGAGAAGGGACCTGATGCCCACACGTAGAGTCAGCTGGATCCAGATGCAGGCAGGGTAAACCCTAGTGGCAGCGCAAAGTGACACCGGCCAGGTGACCCGCAGCGAACGCAGTGCCTCAGCAGTGGCCGCTGCTTTCCGTGGCCCTAGAGACTCTAAGCTGGATTGTCGGAAAGTCGCTTCCCGAGGAGACCGCCATGGGCCCATCCACTTTTTGGAGTGGCGTCGGACGTTGTGCCCGCTTCCTCAAGCAGCAGCAACCGGATTCACTTTTACCAAGGTGCGCCAGACGACGCGCGTTAAGGCAAAGCGGCGTGATTCGTCCTGTACGCAGGTTTTCTGAGCAAACAAGATTGACCTACCGCATACCAGCGCCGCCAGGTTTACCGGAAAGAGAAAGAGGTGTTTCCATTTTCAAGAATCGCCTCTGCAGTCAACACCTCTCGATCACAGCCCCAACTAAGGTGCACAACGGGGCGCCACTGATACGGGACGCCTACCCCAGCTAACCAAAATGTACCCTCACCACAACTTCCGAGGATGCCCGGTACAAGCGAGTAGCGGCCACCGACCTCTGACAAGCACCGGCGGCGTATGGTACCGCCACCCGCACAGGAATACCAGCTTTTAGACGACTAGGCGTATTCCCGAAGCGCCAAAAGGGGTACGCATACGAAACAGAAAATAACAATGGGCCACTCTCGGCGGCAGTAAGGCGCTTGTCTTTTTCCGCCTCTGCCACTCCCTTTTTCTGAAGATAACTAACGTTTACTACTTTGTCCTGGTGTCGTGAAACCTCCCCCCCCCCGTTTTCTCAGCGTTTTCTGATGAGCCCTTACCAACGTCACTCTGTTTTCTGTTTTTCCATTGCGACACAGTCCGCGCAGGCACAGCGCAGCGTGGTGGGCGTTCTCGGGTCCATCATTAACAAATGACATCACAACATGTTCTCAAAAACTGCTGAGCCGCTGGCTTTAGCCACCGGTGATGTAAGGCGCTCTTGCGCGAAGGTGCTGGCGCTTTAGAAGGCGCTGCCGGGGCCTTGAGCTAGCTTACTGCGGTGCGGGTACCCCGAGGGGTGATTTTGAAAGCACCAGGAGTCACTCGTGGCTTCATTCACTTTTAGGACACTCAAATCCTCGACACCAGCAAAAGGCATTTCAACTATCCATGGCATTAACCTACCCTTCTCCTTTCGCGCGTAGAGCATTTTATTCAAAGGCCCTTTAGTGAGCAGTCAGCCTGTTCTACCCGAACCGGGGCTTACAAAACGGCGAGAACGCCTCTCAACCCAAGCCCTCAAGCAGCCATCCTCCCCCCCCCTTAAACTCACTTCTCTTCTTTGAAGGACATATCGGCGGGGGCGAGCTCGGCCTAGTTTAAGAGCAAGCGTAAGGCGAAGGAGCCGACTATTAGTGCCCCCGCTGCTTGAGAGCTGGCGCGCGCCGGGGCCCATGGAAGCTACAGGAAATGCGTCGTTTGTCGCAAAGTCAAACGTTTCTGGACTCATGACAAATTCGATTTGAGAAGGGTGGCGGTGTGCTCCGGAGCTCTAAACCCAGGTCCTTTTTCTCGAGTAGAAGTGGGGCTTCCATCTACGAAGGCAAAAAAAAGTAGGCTGACGTCGTTGGACGTACTTCAAGCTGTTGTGGTGCCCCGTGGTGCAGTGTTACCTGGAAGAAACAAAAAGCTCTCGTGGAACGGGCGCTGGGCGGATTGACGCCGAACCAGCAGCTTGGGAATGGGGGCTCTGGAAGATGCACCGCTGGTGAGTGCCACCCTAGTTTTTAACTCTGCGCCACCCTCTAAAGTAGACCCAAGCCCCTCGCCCGTCGCAGGTGACTTCGTAGAGCCCACAGCGACTTTGACACTCAACACAAAAAACAAGCACTCTGGAAGGATATGGGCGGGGGGCTCGTGCTGCGCGTGTGCAGGGAACAGATAGCTTTTTATGGGGTTCTGAATATCAGACTGGCGTCCACATCTTACAGTAACGACGGCAGATTGCGCTGGAGGGGTACCTATCGCGGTCGCCGGTGGAAAGCTCGCAAAAGTGGATCTGCAGCGCGTTCTCTTGCCAAAATAACCTTTTATGGATGTCATCTGGTTTTTGGAGAAGCTAGGAGCGGGCGGGTGGGGGGCCGGCGAGGCCGTACGAGAGTCCTTTCCCTCGTGAAGAGCCGGGTGGGGACTGTGATAACGCGGTGGCGGTGGTTTATCCGGCTCTTTCTTTTAGGAATCCAGTAGGGGTCGACAGATGGGTCACAACATCGTGGTGGACACGTTGTGTTGGGTAGTGAAACTCTCCAGGGTTACTTTGGGCGTTTGCTGCGGTCTCCCCTCCCGGAATCTCGATATCACGAATTTAAAGATCATGGGCGGAAAAGGTAGGCCGAAGGAAGCCGCGTTTGCCACGCACTCCATGTTTGTGTAGAAAGCAGCGTCACGGCTATCATCGTAGAGAGACCCCGCCGAAACTGCAGTGTGGGCCACCGCGCTCAGGGCCTTGCTCTTTTTTTCCGCATCTCTTGAAAGGATGCCTGCGACGGGTCTCCTAGGCACTTCCTCCGGTGCCGTTGAGTTCTTGGATTTTGGAGTTATTGGGGTGCCCATGCCTCAGCAGAAGGCATCACAAGGACGAGACAGACCAAGTAGCACCTTCTGCACATACGAGGTTCGGCTGCGCAGAGGACGCTTTGAAGTGGAAGATTGGGTGTGGCCGCAGCTCAGTGTTACAATTAGGAGTAGTTGTGGTGAGAATCGTGCTCTGGAGGGAACGGTAAACATGGGAAGTGGATTTCACAAGTGAGTGTTCGGCTACCGCTAGCGGGGGAGCTGGGGAAAGCTATCCAGGGGGGGAGGGGGAGTAAGGGCGGTTGAGTGGCACGTGGTTGGAATAACAGCTGCCGATCGATTGGCAACTGGTGCACAAGGCAGGTTTCCTGGAAGGACAGTATTTCGGTCAAAAGTAGCTTTCGGTGCATGCAAGGCAGGTAGCGTGTTTCGATGGGGTCTATTGAACGCGCGTGAGCCCTAGTTCCAATGACGGCATTTAGTTGAGTTCTCGTGCTGGGATTTAGGACCTGAACAGTAATGGACCCTGTTGACGACACCAAGTCTTGCGATTGAAGCGAACTGAAAGAAAAGGAAACACTAAGCGGAGTGAAACGACTCACATGCAAATGTGCTCTCTGAGCCTCGGTGATTGTAAGTGCGATGGGTTACTCTCAAAAGATCCGTGACATCGTTGTTTTGGACATCTCTTTCAGAGGTTTCGGTATGTGGTTTTTACTTGACCGAAGCGTCAACTGTTGACTTGAGGTCGTTGAAGCCATTGTTTTCCTCATCTCCTTTTTTTCCCCTTCTCATTTCTTCAGCCTTTTTGGGATTACGCCTTCTGGTGGGTGGGAAAGTCACAATTGTAGCAAAAATGCCTGCCCACTGTTTTCAACTGCTCAAGTGCACCGTTCTTCCAGTAGGGAAGGTGGTGCTGCTATCTATCCCTCAGTACTCTATAACTGCCATTCAGTGTGCCCTGTCGAAAGAAACAAGGTGTGCGGCGGAGGGGTTTGTTCTTTTTGCGAAGAAAAATGAGCGTCTAGTAGCTTTGACACCAGAATCCGAAAAACCAGACTCAGTCTACGCACTATTGCGGTGCCGCGGTGGGGGTAAAGGCGGTTTTCGGAAGCAGCTAGAGAAAAAGGGCCGTGAGTTCGCGCGTGCCAAGATGAAAGAGAAGAGAAACAATGCAAAAACCGAGGTCAAGAAAGACGACACTGTCGTTGTCAAAAAGAAGGTGCACGTCCCGAAGCCGAAGTTGACTAAACCCGAAGCAAGTGCAGCTCGCACTTTGGTGAAACAAGGACTTGCGTTTGTTTTGAACTCTGTTCAGAAAGGGGAGGCCACCTCTTGATCATGGTGCTGAGAAGCTGTTTTTTTTCCCAAGACGAAAAGCACCATTAAAATCAAATGCTAGGACAAGCTGAGAAAAAAAAAAAGTGTCACATGAGGACTAGCTGCTGAACACACTGTATTGCACCACCCAAACACAGCGGTCGTGCGGGTGTTTTGCATCCGTATTTTGCTTTGGTTTTTGTCAAAGAGCGTTTGGTTAGGAGAGGATCTGTGTTCTGTGTGCACAGGTATCCTACAAAAATAAACTGTTTCTTATGCATGAGTGCTTTTATCGTTTTCTTGATCTTCCCTACCCTCTTCTGCACACATTTTTACAATAGAAACGCTGTTACATAGCGGTTCTTATTCCATGCCACAAAAGCAGGCGTGGGAAAAAACGTGCCCTGAACGCGTCAAAAGACGGCTCATCGCATGCTCAAAAGGCAATCTAAAAGTCGAGGGACAAAACGACCCTACCAGGTTTGTTGTAATTGATCATCATAGCACGAAGTTTCAGTGCTGCGTGGGCAATCCGCACCGGTGCTCATGTTCTGCTTCACAGCCTTGCATTCACATTCTCTGTATTTTGACCACGGTTTTCAGAATTGCGGCGACAAATGCGGCACTTTGGCAGAAAGGGGTAAGTGAACTGGAGTTGAGTGGGTGGATCGTGACGAGAAGCGACAGCGAAAGATGTCTGTTCTGCCGCGAAGCCGTGGCGGTCGACAACCACTGTGAGCACTGTGGCATTTGCTTTCACGAACGCTGCTTGCAACTAGCATTTTCTGCTAGAAAATGCCTGTACGGTGTGTGCCCCAAATGCCAAGAAAAGTTGCCTGTCAAAAAACAGTGCGCAGTGTTGCATTGCGAAAACTGTCACCGTCCGTGTCAAGATGATTATTATAGATGCTTGCTGTGCGACAAGTACTGTATTTGCCCTCAATGTTTCAGGTCTGCAAATACGCATTCTTTTCACCCCTTCTCCTATGAGACAAAAGGGGCCCCGACCAAGCCTCCGGCTCTGTCGGATGCGATGAAGGTAGAAGAACTGCAGTACCGTGAAATCAACCCTGAGGATTACAACGTTCTCCTGTCACTAGATGGTGACAATAGTAAGCGGGTACCACCGCATGTGTTGTCATCTCTACCCCTCGCGAAATACGACGGGTGTGGCAGCTTCAATCAAACTTGTCCCATATGCCAACAGAGTTATGCTGCTCGCGACCTTTGCCTTGTTCTTCTGTGTGGACACACAATGCATCGGGAATGTGGCCGACGATGGCTTTCGCAGTACAGCAATGAATGCCCGATAGATCATATAGCAATCACTGAAGTGAACCAGGGAACGCGGCACCCGCCATCAGTGGGGAAAAGCCTAAATCCCACTGGGACACGAAGTTCTAGGGTTTTGAATCAAAAGCTGGCTGTCAAGGCGCCTTTCTTGCCACCCATTAGATCAAAAAAGTGATCGCAAGCACACGCGTGCCATATTGCTTCCATTTCGACGTAACAAATGAATACTATCGTGTGGGTCGGAACTCAAAGAGCTGGTGCTTTTCAGAGTATTGTGCTTGGATCTGAGGTGCGCGTTCCCTTTCCTTTCTCGGATGATCAGCTACCAAGCTGTCCCAGCCACCGTGTCCAAGAATGAGCCTTTATTGACGCGTGGGCGAAGACACCTCCTAGAATTCGTTTTGTGCTTCTTTGTGGAACCACTAGAAAAAAAAAACGCATTTACTTCAAGGACTCACTTCTTTTTAAACAAGAATCGTTAAGCATCTCTTTCCGGTTTACAGGATGAATGTACTCGGTTATCAACACCTTTTACCTTCGATGGGGTAGAAGGACTGGGTGTTGTTGTGAGATACATCGGCAAATTCTGTGCTCGTAAAATGCAAGTCAAGACTTTTCCTCTCCGAGTGAGAGAGGGAAGCGTTTTTCTCTTTGTTGAAGCGCTGTTTCCCCGCCTTTTATGTTCCATGGGCTTCTGCTAGCTTTCTGTTTCCTGTGATTTCTCTCTTCTAGGTTTTTCAACCGAAGATGCACCATGCCGAGTTTTCAATCGGTTATATGTTTGTTACTCTGCTTCTTACGTTTCATTTTTTTTTCTTTGAAACACAACTGTTTTTGGTTTCTAAGCGATTGAACAGCAACAAAAATCTCTTCTCTCTTTTTCTGATAGGAAAAAGACTAGTGGAGGTTTCTCAAAAGAGTGGAGCGCATGCATTTTAGGCTCACCTCATTCTCTTCGACGTTTCAGCAGTGGATTATGCCCTCAAAACCAACTCTGGAATCTCAAACTCCCATTCACTGGCTGTCATAAGTACCTCGGCTTCTCCTTCCTCTCTTCTTTCCCTTCCTCTTTATAAAAATCTTTGAGTGATTAACGCAAACACCCATTACTTCTACCATACAGCACTGTATTCTCAATTGCAGGTTTAACCAAGGAAAGAAATCTCCCAATGCGCCGTGTTGCTGCCTCTTCCCTGAACGCCCAGTGCGTCCGCGCTATCTGCGGAGCGGCGCCGGTGATGTACTTCCCGCCTTCCGCCTCTGGCGCTGTCTCCAAGGAGGAGCAGGTGAAGCGGAACACGAAGATTGCGATTGAGATGGTGAAGCGCTACAAGGGTGAGGTGCCGACGGCGTACGCGCGCAAGTACACCGCGACCGTAGAGCAGCTGGAGAAGGAAATCGAGGCTCTCCTTGGCGGTGCGGCGAAGATGCGCAAGGCTACAACGGATGATCAGCCGATGGATAAGCTCGCACTCATGGAGCGGTGCCTGCGCCATGCCCTCTGGTCTTACCACAAGGATGAGGGCAAGTGCGACTTCAACGAAATCGCCAAGTGGGTCGTGTACACCCCGGAGGACGAGGTGAAGCTTGCACAGATGAAGCGCCAGACTGAGGCAAAGGCGAAGCTGGCTGCGTTCCGCGCAAAGCGCGCTGCCCAGGGCCTTCCTGACGCTCCCGTGCCGCAGATCAACTGGGCAGAGGAGTACAGCAATGTTGTGGACCGTGAGCTCGTGAACGAAAAGCGCCATCGCTACGACACAATCGCAGCGAACACCATGGATCGTGACGAGGCGCAGATTGACGCCGTCCTCCAGCAGTACCGCAAGCCAGTTCAGGACAAGCGCCTGGATGATCTTGTCGAGCTCCTCGAGCGCTTCAAGCCGGTGCTGGCCCGCGAGGCCATCATGCAGCGCCTCACCATCAAGCATCTTGAGGGTCAGCTTGGCGTGTGGCGCTACATGGACTGGTGCCCGGAGGTTCGTGACCGCGCAGAGTTGGAGGTGGATGTGTCTGGCTTCCAGTGGTGGTCGCCGCTTGAGGAGCGTCGCCTGCTGCCGGTGCGCCTGCGCTCGGTGAACGAGGTGCGCGAGATTATGGCGCAGACTCAGGCCACCAAGGCCGCCGAGGCATCGGAGCACAACCCGAAGGCTTCACAGTCTGGCGGCGATGGCGATCGCGAACGTCTGCTGAAGGAGGTGTTGGCCCTGCAGGCCCGCATTCATCAGCGCGACGATGCCCCGGTCGAGGAGAAGAAGGCGGGCCATTAACGAATGGGATAGAAGCGGCGAATTGTGCGTTGCTATACTCCTTCAAGAAGGGAAAAAACGACGAAAACGTAACTGTCGGTCTTTTAGCAGACGTGCTTTTTATCGGCGGTGATGCTCTTCCTTTTCGTTGATGAGCAGTGCATGAAGGGACAATGCACGCCGCACTCACGGGCTCCTTTGCCTCATTTGCGTAGCGTCTTTACAAACTTCTTCTTTATTTAGGAAACGCTTCTCTTGTCGCTGTGTTAGTGCACGTTGTGTCATGCCACACGCACATCTTCAAAAGTGGCGGGACAACTTTTTTTTCTAGGTAGTACGCTGTTTCACGGAGCTTTTGATATTTGGTAATTCTGATAGCAGGCATAAGTTGACAGAAACGAAACAGGGGTAAAGCGCCGCAATGATCGACCATAGCGCTTAGCTCACATCTGAACGAGCTTGAATACCAGCTCCTCATGCCGGTGCGCGATTACTTTAAAGCGGATGGAAAACTTGAATTGCGCTATGGGTGTGATGATGCTGTGTTAGTGAGATGAAGTGAGTAAACCGCACAAAGTTCTATGGACAAATAAGTAACTCCATTTTGAATTTCTTTTCTTCCTGAAGCGGGTATGCGTGCACCGAGACCGGCATCTCCGAACGTCATGTTGCAGTGTTGCGCGTTTTTTTTTTCCTCTGGGCAAACCTTCTGTTTTACGTCCGGCATGGTGTGAAGTCGCTCCCTCATTTGACTTCCTTCCACTTCGCTTTTCTCCCCTCTTTTTCTCTTTTTGCATCACACAATAATAACTACACCATCTCGCTCTTTTTTCTTTCCCACCTGAGCCAAGGTGCATTCAAACAGCAAACGCGCCTAAAAAAGAAGAAAGCCAACAACACAAACAGCCTTACCGACGTCTTTTCATCCTTTCCTCTGTTTTCTATAATGGACGCAGCTGCGTTGAAGAGCAAGGGCAACGAGGAGTTCTCTGCTGGCAAATATGTGGAGGCGGTGAATTCGTTCTCCAAGGCTATCGAGCTGGATGGTGAGAACAACGTCCTGTACAGCAACCGCTCGGCCTGCTACGTGGCGATGCACAAATACAAGGACGCACTGGATGACGCGGACAAGTGCATTTCTATCAAGCCGGACTGGGCCAAGGGATACATTCGTCGCGGCGCCGCGCTGCACGGTATGCGCCGTTATGCGGACGCTATCGCAGCCTACGAGAAGGGGTTGAAGGTGGATCCCGACAACAGTGGCTGCACGCAGGGTGTGAAGGACGTCCAGGCCGCGATGGCGCGCGAGGCACGCGATCCCATCGCACGTGCGTTCACGCCGGATGCTTTCCGCAAGATTCAGGAGAACCCCAAGCTGTCACTACTGATGCTTCAGCCCGACTACGTGAAAATGATCGACACCGTCATCCGCGACCCTTCACAGGGAAAGCTGTTCATGGAAGACCAGCGGTTTGGTGTGACGCTCATGTACCTGAGCGGCATCCCTATCCCGACGGCTGACGACGACGAGGAGGAGGCTCACTCCTCACCCAAGACGACGAAGGTGGCGGAGAAACCGAAGGAGGAGAAGCCGCTTTCGGAGAATGAGAAGGAGGCCTTGGCGGCAAAGGAGGAGGGGAATAAGCTGTACCTGTCCAAGAAGTTCGACGAGGCCCTAGCGAAGTACCAGGAAGCTCAGGAGAAGGACCCGAAGAACACACTGTACATCCTGAACGCTACCGCCGTCTTCTTTGAGCAGGGCAATTACGACAAGTGCATTGCAGAGTGCGAGCGCGGACTTGAGCACGGCCGCGAGAACCGCTGCGACTACACCATCATTGGTAAGCTAATGACGCGCGAGGCTTTCTGCCTGCAAAAGCAGAAGAAGTACACGGAGGCCATCGACCTTTACAAGCGCGCGCTCGTGGAGTGGCGTAACCCTGACACGCTCAAGAAGCTGACGGAGTGTGAGAAGGAGTACCAGAAGGCGGTCGAGGAGGCGTACATCGACCCTGAAATTGCGAAGCAGAAGAAGGACGAGGGCAACCAGCTCTTCAAGGAGGACAAGTTCCCTGAGGCCGTGGCTGCCTACACCGAGGCCATCAAGCGCAACCCGAAGGAGCATACCGCCTACAGCAACCGCGCTGCGACGTACCTGAAGCTTGGTGCGTTTAACGATGCCCTCAAGGATGCGGAGAAGTGCATTGAACTGAAGCCGGACTTTGTCAAGGGCTACGCGCGCAAGGGTCACGCGTACTTTTGGACAAAGCAATACAATCGCGCATTGCAGGCATACGACGAAGGCCTGAAGGTAGATCCGAACAACGCGGACTGCAAGGATGGACGCTACCGAACCATGATGAAGATCCAGGAGATGGCGTCGGGGCAGTCGACGGATGGCGACGAGGCTGCGCGCCGTGCCATGGATGATCCTGAGATCGCCTCTATCATGCAGGACAGCTACATGCAATTAGTGCTTCAAGAGATGCAGAACGATCCCACACGCATTCAGGAGTACATGAAGGATCCCGGTATTTCTGCTAAGATTAACAAACTGATCTCCGCCGGTATTATTCGCTTTGGCCAGTAGTTTCCATGCCGTGTTGACACCAACACGCACACGCGCGCACGCAGGGGTGCTTGTGCGTTTGCCTGCGTGTGCGTGAGAAGCGTTTTTTTCCACTCTCTTTCTCTGGTTATCCTGTTTCTTGGGAAGCTGGGCACGTGTGAAGAGGGCAGCGAAGTGAAGAGATGCCTTAGCTGCATTGTCACTCGCTGTCTTTTATCTTTTGTTCTCTTTCCTTCACCACCAATTTCCCACAGAACCCGAAGAAAAGAGAGAAAAGAGTATTGAGGAGGTCGAGGAAGAACTGTGTACTGGTATGTCGCCTTCCCCTCTCTCTTTCTCGCGCACAGTCGCCTAACATTAACTATTTATCTTCTATTGTTGTTAAATTACTGGTCTGTTTACCTTTTTTGCTTGTTTTGTCATGAGGGTTCATTTCTCGACCCTCACCTTTCTCTCTTTCCCCACCTCACACACGTAAAACACACACAACTACGAGTTCTCCGCGATCCGAGCGTGCTTTGTTCTTATTTGCCTTCCTCGCGTGGGTACCGGAGAATTTGAATCTGTTGGTGTGACACCGTGCAAAAGGAGAAAAAAACAGTGACATCAGAAAAAGAAAACAACAATACTCTTCTAAAAGAAAGAAAAAACAAAAGCGAAGTGCCTCTAACCGGCGTGCTGGCGCTTCACAGTTTGTAGTTCATCACAAACTTGAATACGGATGGATGTATGAACGCAAGTTTGTTTTCCAATTTTCTACTTTGCACTCTTCTGAGACGCTGCGAGAGGAGCCCTCCCTTCTCGTCTTTCAAAGCTGTTGCTTTTCTTTACTCTCTTGGGCCGCTTCTGTATAACGGAAGGATGAGGGATTCTCCGTACAAAACAACAACAGCTCCTTTTCTGTTCTTCGGTGTTAAGGTTGAAGGACGACGGCACGATGGTGAATGAGGCAAAGAAAACGAAACAGAAACGAGTGATAAAACACACGAGGAAGACGCTTTAATGCTCTTTTTTTTTCTCAGGGCAACAACGGACGGCGACTTTGTTGCAATTCCCTGTCGACTTTTCCCCTCTCCTTTCGATATCTTTCTCTACACTCACCATCCACTCGACCAACTTGAATTGTCCTGGAGTTTTTTTTTTTTGCTTGTTTCTGTAGAGGTGCAAAAAGGAGTTGTTTTCGCAAGCAAAAAAGACGTCTCACAAAAATGTCCACCGATCCACAGTTGTGCCTTTCGATGGCAAACAAGAGCAATGTGCCAAAGGAGTACGTACGAGCCGTCGACGCCCACTTACTGCCGCCACGTGTCGGGCACAACTGGAACGATCAGGCTTTCCGTGCACAACAGGGGAAGTCGCAACAGCTGGAGGCCGAGTTTCGTGGCACGCGCGCCTTCACCGCGACAAATGGGTCTACGCTCGTGGCAGCCCCGCCGGACATGTGCCTCACCGCACAGCAGCTGGTCGACGCCCTCGCTTCTTCCTCCCGCAACCGCAACGCGTCCAGTCGAATTGCACGTGACGCGGAGGCGAAGCGAGCTGTCACCTTGGAGGATAAGGTGCTACGCTTCTACGCGTTCTTCAACGAGCACGCGCCCGAAGGTGGGGCGACGGATTACTGGCACCGCAAGGTGGTCATTCACTTTTTCGTCGAGGATGACACGTTTATGATTGTGGAGCCGCGCACCTTCAACAGCGGCCTCGATGGTGGAACCTTCTTGAAGCGGCAGCGGGTAATGGCCGATCCACGGCAGCGCGAGCAACACCCCAACGAGGAGTTCGTTTCCCTCAACTTCCTGAACGTAGGGCAGTCGGTTCGGCTGAACGCGGTCGACTTTTTTATTTACGACTGCGACGCCTTCACCCGCAGCTTCCTTACCGACCTCGGCATTGAGGTGGGCCCAGCTGAGGCCTGCCCGGACGACTATTTCATGTCCGAGTATGGGCGTTACCAGGAGCGGCAGCAGTCCAGTAAGTTCGGCCTCCTCTCGCAAGACTTCAGTGCGGAGGAGACAGCGCGTACAGCGCGCTTTGTGCGGGACGGCGGCAAGATGCTCCGCTTTTTTGCGGTGCTGGACGAGCGGGAGACGGTGCCAGGTGGCGGTGTGCGGCGACTGGAGGTGGTGATGTTTGTCGAGGACTTTTCTATCGCCATCCTGCAGCGCCAGAGCACAGGCGGTAACGCCCCTGGGCTGTATCTCTCGCGAGGGTGGCTGCCCAAGAGTGGGTCCGCAGCGAAGGTGAATGAGCTGACTTTTATGCACCGTGTGAATGGGCAGCGCGAGCCAGACATGGGTGGCCCAGATGCCTACTACCGCGACACAGACTTGGACGTTGGAGTCACGCTAAACATTTTCGGCCGCACAGCTCTTCTCTACGACTGCGACGACTACACACGCGAGTTCTACGCGGAGCGTTACGGGGTGACGTTGCGGCCCGCTATTGATGTGTCCGCCTACTTTCAAGATGCCCAGCAGACTGTGATAGGCACGACCGCGACGGCGGCGCCAGGGGGGCAGAACGTGAAGATGCAAGAGACATGCGAAGGACACCCGCACAGCGGCAGTGGGGCAAAGGGACGAGGCGGCGGTGGCGTAAAGGATACGCTGCGTTTCCGTGCTGTTCTTGCCAACCCGACTTCCCACGATGACGAGCGTCGCCGCTTCGCCGTGACCTTCTACACCGACACGGAGGAGTTCGTGGTGTACGAGAGTGCGCTGCCCACCGCTGGGATCCAAGGCGGGTGTGTGTGGAAGCGGCGCAAGGTGATGAAGACGCCACCCAAGCCGGGTCCCCGCAACGCACCGAAGCCGTCGGTGCCGGTGGACGCTCTGCCCTACTACACACTGGGTGATTTGAGCTTGAACAGCGAGGTCGCAGTCAACGGACTGCGGCTGCGCTTGACTGAGATGGATGTGCACACTGCCGCCTTCTTTGCGGGGGAGAGCGGTGCTTCCGCTTCTGGCAAAGGGAACACGGGAGGACCTGCAATGGTGACGGACGCCACCGGGGCGATGGTCACCGTGGAGCATCTCGTGTCGGAGCTGCGTGGCTACCTGCGCTCTCGCTTCGGGACCGGCGTGGCGTCCTTCCTCTCCCTTGACCGCGACCGCGACGGCATCGTCAGCATTGCTGAATTCACGACGGCGATGAAGGCTTTTCAAATTACGGAGGACAAGAACGCCGCTGCGGCCATTTTCGCCCACATTGCCCCGTTGCCGGATACGGCGTTCTTTACGTCAAAGGATTTGATGCGGTGGATCGACTCGGTCACGGAGACGGACAAGAAGACTTCCGTTCGCGGACCAGGGCTTCCTTCGGGTGGCGGGGAGGCGGAACTGAAGGCAATCGAGCTGCGCGCGCTGCGCTCCAAGGCGTTGCGGGAGTTGAAATCTCGCCTGGACGCGCGATGCTGGAAAGGGGCGGACATGTTCCGCCTTGCCTCGACGATGCCGCGTGCGTACCGTGGCCGGCGAGCTGAACTGTACTCCCTGACGAACCCCGATCGCGACACCCGTATTACACCCGTGCAGCTGCGTCGCTGCATGGCGGAGGTCCTCGGCGCATCGCCCACCTCGGCGGAGATGGCCTGCCTCTTAGAGTTTTTCTTCCCCGACCTTCCGGCAGAGGCCTATATGCAAACGCGTGACAACGACACGTCCCCCAGTGTGGACCTGAACGAGTTCCAACAGCGCTACTACGAGATGACGAAGGAAACCATGTTGCCGGAATCTTCTCCAGAGCAAAAGAACGAGTAGCAGTTGAGGGGTCAAACAGAGAGGAGGAAGAGCCTCGCTTTTTTTTTTCTCTTTCCTTTTCCTGTTCTTCGCTGGCGGCTCTTCGGGGGTCACATTATCTGCTAAGGCGGCATGAAAGGGAAAGGGACTTGGCTCAAGCGCTGCTTTGCCTCAACCTTTGAACCCTGAGTCCGTGTACATATGTATTTTTGCGCGCTTGTCTGTTTGTGTGTTCGCAACAGGATGCTACCTTACTATTGAAGCGGACTCTTTTCTAACCCTTTCGCCTTTCTCAACGTGGTTTCAACCGTCCATTTGATGCGACTGTTATCAGTGCTTTTCACCGCCGGTCGTTCCTCCCTTGTTTTCCTCTCCAGGTATGTCCACTGCGCAGGGTCTGACGCTTTATGTACGAAATAGCTAGCTGAGTTCATTGCGCGTCATCCACATGTAAATTACAACTGACGTCTTCCAATGCAAGCGAAACGCTATCAAAAACAGCCTCTCTTTTTTTTCCCTCTTCCATACTCTTTAGACAACCTGGCAGCTGAAAATGTGCTCTAACACCAACAAAGAAAAAGAGGACACTCGTCACAGAGAGTTGAGAGGGAGAGGAGGAAGGGAAAACTCTCTTACCTGACTCGCAGTGAAAACGTTCAAGCTGCATAGCGCGCTGGAAGCGTCAAGAAGTGATATGGCCATTGACCTTTGGCAGCTGTGTGTGTGTGTGTGTGTATAGGGAAGGGGAAGGGCAAATGAAGGGAAGCCACCTGCACCTGCCCGGGAAGCTGGATGAAGACGAAGGGGAGGAGCGGCAAAGTGGCTCCACCGTAGAAAATACAGAGAAACAGCACGTTTTTTTTTGTTCTCTTTTTTTTTTGTCAATATGAGCTACGAGACCAATGGTTGTACCAGAGGTTCGCTTTCTTTACGGTGCACATCGCCTTTTTCATCCATTGCCCTCCGTCTCTTCCTTTTCCCTCTCTCTCCCCGTTACAAGCAGCGCAGCACCAACGTCGATAAATCCAGACGTCTTCACACACACAAACACACTGAGAAAGAAGCAGTGTGCACGGAGCATCACCTGCTGCTCCGCCATTCGTGCTTTTCTATTTCTCTCTTCCCAGAACCTCCTTTCTCTCCTCACTCTTCTCTCTGACGTTTTTTTTTCTGTTGCATGTGTGTGTGTGTGTGCGAACAGGCAATTACATTAAGAGGTGCAGAGAAGTTTCGTACGCCACCTCATTGTAAAAGCTCTCCTAGTGGATTGCGAGAGTAACGCCAATCGTTTTTCTTCCTCGGTCGGTTGACAATTAACAAAGCGATAGTCGAGGTTAAAGGTCGACGTAGAAAAAAAGCAGGTCTCTCGGAGAACGACGAGCAAAAAACCCGAACAACCTTATCAAAAAAAAAAAAGAAGCAAACAAATAAACAACCACAACTTCTTGCTAGCCTCGTCAAAATGTCCGCATCTCCCCTTCAAGATCAGCTAACGAGCATCGAGAAGGCGTACTACTACCAGCCTGGCAAGATGACGGAGGTGCACGCCATCAGTGGGACGGTGAGCCCACACACGGAGAAGCGTGACCACCCTCGCCCTTTTTGCCTCGTCTCTGGCAACGGTAACCGCCCGCTTTCGGAGGCGGTGGCGCTGCTCATGGGCACACACACACACCACACCTCCGTGACGCAGTACTCCAACGGCGAGGTGAACGTGCGCATCAATGAAAGCGTGCTGGGGGCGGATGTGTACATCATCCAGAGCACCACCGGCAACGAGATTGTCGACATCAACACCGCGCTTATGGAGCTGCTTCTGCTGATCCGCAAGATGCGTCTGAGCAACGCAAAGAGCATAACCGTCATCGCACCGTTCTTTGGCTACGCCCGCCAAGACCGTAAGACAAATCTGCGTGGCCCCATTTCCGCCTCTGCGGTGGCTCGCATGATTGTGAAGATGGGCGCCGACCGCCTCGCCGCGCTGGATTTGCACTCGAACCAGATCCAAGGTTTCTTTGACAACATGCCGGTTGACAACCTCATGATGGCGCACGAATTCGCGCGCTACCTGCGCGATCAGCCGTGGTGGGACGTGGACCAGGTCGTGATTGTGTCGCCCGACGCCGGTGGTGTGGAGCGTGCAAAGATATTAGCTGATATTCTGCAGGTCGGCCGTATTGTGACGATCGTGAAGCGCCGCATTGCCGCAGGAAAGGTGGACACAATGCAGACCGTTGGTGATGTGGAGGGCTTCACGTGCGTCATTGTAGATGACATGATCGACACCGGTGGCACGCTCGTAAAGGCGTGTGAGCTGCTCAAGAACCTCGGCGCAGTGCGTGTGTGGGCCTGCTGCACGCACGGTATTCTCACCGACCCGTGCTCGGAACGCATCAACAAGTGTGCTGCACTGCAAGAGCTCGTCGTCTCCGACTCGATTCCGCAGGTGGAGCATCAGAAGGCAATTCCGAAACTGAAGGTACTCACCATTGCCCCGCTGATCGCTGCCGTGGTGGACAAGTACATGCACGAGGAGAGCGTCAGTTCCCTGTTTGCCAAGACGCTGAAGGAGATCTAAAAAGGAAAAAAACGAAGGGTTAGAAAATGCTGAGTCGGCAGCTTTGTCCACAATGACCGTCGACCCAGGGGCTACTCTTTTTTTTTTTCCTCATGTTGTTGGCTGTGCGGTGCCACGGAGTTCTGCGAAACCACGTAACACACACACACGTTGAGGAGGGTGTTGGACATCACACAAGATCAGCGTAAAGATAATTGACGCAACGAACCAGCAACTGAATCCCACATAAATGAAGGTTTTTTCCCCGCTCCTTTTCTTTCTGCCCAGTAATGTGGCATCCGCGCTGCCGGAGCGAGAGGTTGTGGTCTTTTTCGTGATGTTCTTTTTGTTGTTTTTCTTGTTATCTTGGTCGAGACGATGCTGGTGTTTTTTTTCCCCTCTTTTTCCGTTAAGGGAGTACTGCGCTCAGTTAGTGCTTACTGCTCTTCTTGAGCTCTTTTTTTTTTCCGCATCTCTCTTTCTTAAACATGCTTGGCGGACACTTCCCTTCGAAGCAGAGTCGTAACACCTAACGCGTAAACACCACCACCAACAACAAACAACAATAACACTAATAACATGAAATCTCAGGAGTCAATAAAAAGGGAAACCGAGTTCGACGTGAGAAGAGCTCTGTGTGGCTTCCACTGCGGCGAAGACATCGTAGAACGTCGCCCCCTTCCACAAAGGAAAGTGGAGCACATCCTCAGAGAAGTGTCTTGCAATGGAGTGATAGGATAGGAAGACGTGTTTCGTGGGTTCGTAAGCCTCGACGGCCATCGCTGTCGAGAAGAGAGGGAATGATGGTGCGTTGCACGCGCACCTTTTCGGGAAAAAAACTTGTAAAAGCCTGCCATGTACCGGTGTAATATCTTAGGGCTCTTTCGCGTCGTTTGTATTGAATGTCTTCTCTTCTTCCCATCCGCCGTCTTCTTCACTCCCCTCTTTCTCTAACGACGTTCTCGCCTGCAAGTGTACACCGCAACTTCCACAGTGAACGTCGCCTCCACCCAGGGGCCCACACTGATTTTTTAATTCCTTTTCATAGACTCAGACGTACCACATAGATTGGGGTAGCTTCCTCGACAGACGCTGCTGTGAAACAGCGGAGTGCTCTCACCCCTCTTCCTCCCTTTTTACAGACCTGCTTTACTCGTTGATTGCCTGCCACTCATAGGCACGCATTTTGACCGCCTTCTGCTCCCTCTCTCTCTCGCTGTTGTTGCTGGTGGCGAGTCTTTCAATTTTCTCCCCCGCCAACGCCACTTCATACATCACTCCTCTCAGTAAGAGCAAAGAAAAGCGAGAAAAAAAAAGGAGTGTGGTATTCTCTTTGCTCTTTTTTGTTGTACCCCAAACACATGGAAAGGGAGACAGAAGGACTGTGCATCAACTGAAAAGTCAATCTGTCTCCCTCCCGTCCTGCAACACTCAACCCCCCTTCACACCCACAAAAACCAAAGGGATTGCATCGTGTTGAGGCACTCATGAGCTCTTTCGTGCTAAAAGAGATTGAAGCGGGCAATCCGGAGGATCAGGCAGTCTTGGAGCTATTCGCCTCCTCTCGCGAGCACGTCGTTCACGTCTCTGCGTCGTGCCTCCTGCCTGACAAAATCGCGGTGACGACTAAAAACGGGTTTGTTGAGCTGATCCACAGCACCAGTGGCGAATTCCGCCTCTTTCTCACGTACCTTGACCACATCCCCCTCGATGCCGCGCTGCGCTGCTTCTCTCTAGCTCCGAGCCTCTACGCCATCTCAGCAAAGCAGCAGCACAACCTGGTGTATTCACTCTCGTACTCCAACGAGCTCCTTTGCGCGAACGTCGAGACTGGGGTGGTGCTAACGTTAGCTACGTGCGTTAGTCGACCCAGCGTGGTGGAATGCGACGGGGACTACATCGTCTGTGGTGAAGGCAATGGCCAGCTTTCACTGTGGCTTGGTAGCGCAGAAGAGAGTGAGCGCGTCCGTGTGCGTGGCACAGGAAATCGGTCGTTGCCACCGCTGATGTGGCAGAGACGAGTCTTCGACGACACCGTCGTTTGCATTGGGCTGCATCGGGATCAGCTGGTCTGTTGCTCGGCGGATTACCTCTGCCTGGTCGTCGCCGTGGACGACGGCAGCGTGCGCGCGTCTTTGTCTTCGCTCGATCTCGACCGCGGTGTCGCCGCGTTTGTGCTGACCGCGCCACAGCTGGCGAACGGGCAGAACGTGCTGGCGGTATGCCTTGCATCGCGCATCTCCGTGTTTGCCTCGCAGCCCGCGGGCGAGCGCGACGAGGCAGCAGGGGCCTCCGCACGGCCAACGTCGGCGCTGCCATCCTCCTTCCCCTCCCCGTCGATGAGCTCGGCGCGGTGGTCGTACCGGGGCGGGTGCGGCCTGAGCGAGGGCGAGGAAATCACGTGTGCATCGTGTTTAGGGGCGTACCTGGCGGCGGGCACGCGGTCCGGCCTGGTGCTGCTGTACGCCTGCAATGCCGTGACGCAGCAGGTGAGCGAGGTGGTGCGCTTCAACGTCGGCTATGGTGTGAAGGGCACGCAGCTCTTCGCGGACGACACGCTGTTGGTGGTCACATCGGTTGGTGATGTGTGGCGGTGGCCGTTGCAGGACTTACTCAGCACAGGTGGACGGAACGGTGCGAAGGCTGCAACGGGGACAGGGGAAAGCACAGATGAAGAGGAGGAACCGCTGCCGGAGACGGGGGCCCTTCTGCCACAGCCAGTTGTGCCACCGAGTCTCAACACGCCTGTCCACCCTGTGCAGCTGAACACGACGCCATACGAGGTACGTCACGCGCAGGAAGGCGAGTCGGAGGACGGCAGCTCATCGTTCCTGGACGGCGTGCAGCACGAAGCGAAGACCGGTGTTGCGCTGACGACGATGAACGTCATTGGGGCAGCAGCGGCCACCGCAGAGGATAGCAGCACCGCTGCGAGTCCCGCCGTCGCTCGTGAAGATGCCAGGAAAGACGGGGTGACATCAGTGCAGGTGTCGTCGCTGCATCAGGGTGATGCCACGACGCTGCTGATGCTCTCCGCAGACGATGAGGATGCGCTCGACACGCAACACGAGGGTGACGAGAATGCAGACAGTCTCGGCACGGATGGACAGCCCACCGAGCCGACCACGACGCTCAGCCTTGGCCACCCCCCACTTGAGCCGGCGCGGACGCGGCCAAGTTTCAAAGTCCCGGAGGGGAGTACGGCTGTCCAACTTGCTGCACAGGGCAAGCCGCAGACTCCGATCTACGACCCAGAGAATGCCAGCGATAGTGACGAAGCGACTAGAGGTGACGCGCCAGGGGCGGACGTGTTGGGAGACGTAAGTCACTGCGATTCCACGGGCGTCTCACCGCCCTCCTCTGCGGATACCACAGCCCACATGGAGGCTCCCTTGCCAGCCGACAACGAGGGCACGGGCACCTCAACAGGGGGGTCATCTTCCAGCAAGCGAGACGACGACCGAGGTGTGCGAAAGTGTGAAGGGCGTGGTATCAAGGCTTGTCGTCGACGCTCGCTAGCGAAT
Organism: Crithidia bombi; assembly: GCA_900240985.1. NCBI lineage: Eukaryota > Euglenozoa > Kinetoplastea > Trypanosomatida > Trypanosomatidae > Crithidia > Crithidia bombi. The sequence goes on along the minus strand of OESO01000035.1, from coordinate 44,465 downwards.
TCTCTCGTAGGTGATACAGACAAGGGCGAAGCAGCAGCAGCAGCAGCAGCCAACTCGTTGGCCACGACGTCGGCGGCATCTTTAGAGCAACCGAAGGAGGTGGCTGCGGAGCGATCGAGTAAAGATGAGGGGATGGCACAGCTGGAGGCGGAGTTTGACCAGGCTGTGGTGCGCATGCTCGGGCCCGCGGTATCGATCGAGGGTCTTCGTCGCGGCCGTCGGATGGATCCTCGCAAGGTGGCCGGCGTGCTCCACAACCTGGCAACTCAGCGCAACGCAACGGCGCGTGTGGGTGCTGGCGGTGACGGCCCTCTTCTGACGGACAGCAGGGCATCGGCGCTGGCTGGTCTCAACAGCACCAAGCTGCTGGAGGAGCAGCGCGCCGCCATCACCTCTGCCACCTTCGATTTTGACGCCTACCGACAGAGCCACCGGCTCGAGGTGGATGCGCTGCAATTTCAACGCCCGGTAAAGGCGCCGACGTACGCGCTGCACGACCGCGTCTTTGGCGGTGTCGAAGCCGTCGCACGAATTCGCGGCGCTCCGGACGACGCGGGCGACGACGGCAGTCCGTCCACGACGATGGCAACGACGGCGAAGAAAGTGGCGCAGGCGGCAGCGGCAGCGGTGACACCCGCCCATGTTGTGCAGGACGACTTGCGCGATGTCAACTACGGCCGAGTGAAGCGGGTGGTAGATCCGGCGATTGTGGAGGAGCGACGACGTGGTGGACCGGAACTGCTACAACACTGCTGCGATGATTTGCTCTTTACCTCGCCCTCGGCGAGCTCTACCGTGTTGTTTAGTGAAGAGGTGCTGCTTCCGAGCACGGCGTGGGAGGAGGTGCTTCTGTTGCCGATGCCCCTGCCACCTGCGCCCTCCGTGTTTTAAGAGAGAGACCCGTTCCGCTAGCGTTTCTTCTTTGTTTATATACATAGAAAAGGGATGTGCAGATGCTGATTGCCATGGCAAAGCGACGGTGCCAAGGAGGTCTGGATCTACGCACGTTCCCCTATACAGCTGTATCCATACGTAACGTCTCGACCCGCTTGTACATACCCGCACCGATGGGGCTACCCCGCCTTTTTTTTTTTTAGTGCCGGTGATAGAAAACAACAACAACAACAACGGGAGTAGAAAAGGGGAATTGCAGTGCTTTTTTTGTGTTTTAATTGCTGTGGTAGTCGAAAACAAACTGGACCACAGCGGCGCGAACCCTCCCTACTCATAAAGAAGAAACCAGCTCTCCAACCCCATCAACAGAACATCCGCTTCTCGTTAGACATTGGTGCGTTCCACAGTTCGATGCGAGGAACACGACTTCAACCTTCTTTCGCTTTCTCTTGTCTTTGTTTATTTCATGTGTATCTATTGTAAATTGATGCCCATGCGTTCATGCAAAACACACCAGCGTGCACTCGCTGCTACTGTCCCTTTTTTTGAAGTTTGGGTTGTTTTGTTTCCGTTGCATTCGCTGTTCTGCTGTCGTCTTTTTTTCTTCTTCCTTTCCTGTGCTGTTTTTCTCTCCTTGAGCGACTGCCTTCTCATTGTCTTTTCGGTTAGCTGTGTAGTGTACCACGAGCCAGTGGCGCTGTTAATGCTCACACCATGAGCCGCTTCGTCGACCTGCAGCCCATCATCGATGGCATCTTCCGCCAGCGCGGTGATGAGGTGGTCGCTGGCGAGACCGTCTCTGAAATCGGCAACAAGAAGAAGGCCTCGAAGCTGCGACTTATCATCCTGAGCCGCTCCCTCGGCGGCAGCGGCGGAGCTACGCTCACCATCGTCTCCGTCGAGGCGAACCACCAACGCGTGAAGCTGAAGTCGGCCTTCGCGGTCGACCGACTCGTGGAGGTTTCCAACGAGGGCAGCTTCGATGCCACCTTCAACTTTGGTGCCAGCGGCTTGCTTTCGGTCAGTTTCGAGTCGCATATCCAACGTGAAATGTTCGTTGCAGCGGCGCGGCGCCTGCAAACAACGCCGTCGTCTGCCGGGGCCCGCGGCGGTTACTCGGATGGTCGACTGGGGACTATCCGCGGTGTTCTGACGGAGGCGGTGGGGGCGGAGGCGGAGGCCGACGCCGCTGCACGAGTGCGTAAGCTGCGGCAAGACAAGCGGCGCGTCTTTACAACGGAGGAGGAGCAGCACCTGCTGAAACATATGGGCAACGACGGCGCCGGCTTCGATGACATCAAGCAGTTTCAGGAGGCGTTGCTGCGGCAGCAAAAAAACTCGGAGCTCAAGTCGCTTGACTTGCTGACTACGTCGGAGGGAGCGTGGCAAGAGGCTCAGCGGCAGGTGCAGGATCTGATGCAGGATGTCGAAGAAGTGGAGCGGCGCATTGAAGAATACTCGACGCACCTGCTGTCGAAGAAGTCCGTCATCCAGCAAGTCGAACACGACAACAACACACTGCAGCGCAGGCAGCAGAACCTCGAAAGCCTGTACATAATGATGTCAGATCTCCGGGATCAGCTGCGCCTTGCACCGGCCACGGTGTCACTGCTCACCCGTCTGCGGTCCGTGCCAGAAGAGGATCTTGTCGCCTTTTTCTCAGAGGGCAGCAACGCGCTCACCCTGTCTGTCGCCATGAAGCACATGCAAGGTGTCCTGCACAACCCGAAGTTAGACAGCGACTTCCCTATCAACGCCGTGACGGAGCGCAAGGCGTACTTCCTCGACCAGCGCAAGATGATCACACAGCGCTCCAAGGCTTACATCTTGTTCACCATTGAGTCGCACGAAGCCATTTACTTCGCTGACAAGACACGATACAGCCGTGACGCCTCCCTTGTCTGGCGCCTGCACGTCGAGCTTTCGGCGAAGCTTATGAACATCAGCGACATCATCTGCGCGCTGGGACATATCGACGTGGAGGGCTTCAGCAGTGCGCTGCGCAAGTATCGCTCCAGCATGCAGAAGGTTTACGCGCTGGAGATCTCGCGCTTTTTCAAGACGCTGAAGCGGCAGACGAAGAAGGTAAACACATGGCGCGGCCCTTTCCTACTGGGTGCCTCTGAGACACGCAAGGAGGCGCTGTCGATGCGGGTGGAAACTGCGCAGGCCGGCGAGACGCCGCGCATGGCCACCCGTGGCGGCTACAGCGCCACCCCGGCTCTCACCCCACGGCTCATGCAGTTCGACGACGACGCGAACACCGACGCCTGCGGTGGCCGCGGCCCATCCGCAAGCAACCGCGGCGACGGCGACCACACCCGCCTCACGTTAGAATTTCCCTCTGTGGCCGACCTGCACATGGAGGGTAACGTCCCCAGCTCCGCGATTGAGCTGTACGAGAGCGCCAGGACACTGCGCAAGCTCGACGTATGGGCCGAGACGTCGGCGGTGGTGACCGGCATCAAATCGCTCGCCCCCACCACGAGCGGCGGCGGCTACGTGCGGCCCGACCTGGCCTTTGCGATTGCGCTGGAGTCTGCGGTGCTCGCCGTGCTGCACGAGGAGGCGATTCTGCGTAGCTGCTTCGGCCTCTCCGACACCGCACCCGCGACGGGTCCAGCCGACGATGTCAAGGCGAATGGATCCAATGTGTGGTCCAGCCCGTTGGATGCGGGTGCGACCACGGAGGCACTGCTGACCGCGACGGGCAGGCCTGCTGCCGCTGCTGTTGGTGCACTCCGCGATGCCGATGCCGACGCCGATCGACGAGAGATGATGCAGGACTCCCTCCTCGAACTTTTCGGCGGCGCCGACGCAAACACGCTGGTGCGTGTGCTGCAGGGCACCTCGCGCGCCACCAGCGCACAGCACTCGCGGTCCAACAGCCAGAGCCGCGATATCGGCCTGCCACCACGTCCTCCGCCGGCGGGGTCTGGAAACAGCGGCTCCGCGTTTCCACATCGTCGGACGTGGAGTGGGGCGTCATCGACGGGGTTCGGCGGTGACGGTGGCGGTGGCAGCTCCATCAGCGGCGACGACCGCGAGTCCGACTTTGTTGACGACGGCACCGCACGGACGGCGTTGCATCGCAACTTCCTCATCCGGTCGATGCGTGACCTTGCGAACTTTTTTGTGGAGAAGTGCGACCGCATCTACTGCATTCCTGTGCTCTGCATGATTCGTGCCTACCGCCGACGTGGTGAGACCGCGATGCTGCCGTCGAGGAGCGCTTTCTGTCAGTACATGCTCGAGGAGCTGGAGACGATCATGTCCGGCGGTATGGTGCAGTTCGTGGCGGAGCAGACGGAGTCCATCAAGCGGTGCCGCAAGAGGTATATCATTAAGCCAACGGCGCTGCTGCACTGCTTTGCGAAGCTGCCGGCGCTCTTTCTGCGGTTTGAGGCGGTGCACAACGGACTGGCGCCGAACGTGTGCGACCGCACCGAGTACTCCTCCATCGCGCTGAGTCTGGTGGACCAGTCGTTTGACGCACTGGACCTCATCACGAACGTGAAGTCCACGGGCGATGATACGAACGAGGAACACCTGAAGCTGCGCAAGCTCATCGAACAGAAGGTGAATGCGGTGCTGGACGGCGTGGAGGCCGACGTGAACTCCCTCAAGTGGGTGTTCATTCAGCAGTACCGCCATCAGTCTTTCTTCTGCGCCTTCTACTCCACCATGCCTAGTGACAGTTTCGCGGTGGAGCTGCTGCAGGAGCATTACACCTCTGCCAAGGTGAAGCGTGATCGCTACGAGGAACTTTATCTCACCCGCATTATCCTCGTCGGCAGCTTCCCCGTTTTTGGTGTCTTTTCCCTCTCCGCCGAAGACCTCTCGATGATTTACTCAAAGGAGGAGCTGCGGCATCACAAGGCGCTCGCCCCCGATGCCGTTGCGAAGGTAGTGAACGGTCTCGACAAGGAGCTCCGCTCCGGTGTGCGGGCGAGTGCGGCACGCATGAAGAAGCACTTCCTGCGTGATGTGGACCTGAGCGGCAACGAGGCATCTTTCCATCGCACCCTGCTGCAACGCACCTGGCAGCACTTCTCTATCCTTCTTCTGCAAAAGTTCGATTTCTTGACGGATCTCTTGACGTGGTCGGCGTACAAGGACCTCACCATCACGGTGGCGCGCTCTGACTTGGCAGATATGCTCGCTTCCTGCTAAGCACATCGCAGAAGCAGCCACCACCACCAGCGCAGGCGTCTGCTTCTTCTTTCTTTTCCGGCTCCCTCTTTTTGAGAGTTTTTGGGTGTGCAACATACGTTTCTTCTTTGCCTCGGTTTTTTTTTGACGTCATGTAGAATTATCAGGTGAAGATCATTGAGTCTCTTGCCCTCGTTTTCTGTTATTTTTACTATTGTTCTGAACTCTCCTCTTTTGCTGCGTTGTGGTTTGCACCTCTACTTCAACGGGGTCGTCTCACGCATCTTCTCACCCTCGAACACCTCTACGCCCCACTCCGCATCGGCTGCGTCGCAAGAACCGTCTCGTTCGCCTCCGTCCACTTCTTCTCCTTGACTTGTACACACACGTTGTTGCCACCCCCGTGTTTTCGATGTATCGCCTCCCCCCCCTCCCCCCGACCACCACCACCGAGCAAAAGAGGTAGCACCGCAGGTAAATAGCGCCTCGTGTTTTGCGGGGTAAAGAGGGAGCTTTTTTGTGGAGCCGGCGGGGTCGTCTTTCTGTCCCCAGGTACTCATCCCACCCACCCACCCACCACACACACACACATTCTAGCCTTCAGAGTAAGAGGTGTGTACGGTAGTTTTTCTTCGCACTGTGACATTCCATCTGAAGGAGGGATGCTCCACACCACTGTCGTGCAGCGCAACAAAATGCGCGTTCCTGGCACTGATGAGCTCCAAAAACAGGTGCTGCTTAACCGCCTGCGTAAGTCAAAGACGCCCAACCCGTTTACGCTGAAGGCCCTCACGGGCACTCGGCTGCAGGGCTTCGTTGCTGCCGGCGGCATCCTCCTCGGTGCGGCCGTCTTCCTCGGTCCGTGGATGTGGGAGGAATATCAGGAGATGCTGGGCTACAAGTTTGTGCCGCTGCCGCCCTCGCAGATGCCCCGTACGTCGCCGGAGTGGTGGGAAAACGAGTGGCGCAAGATGAACCCCAGCTGGCGTGCCGGCGAGTCGACGCGCGACTTCTTTGTGGGCCCCTACACCTTTGTGAAGAAGCAGACCGGGCGAGACCTGTCGTCTGCTACCGATTTCGTGCGCACCTCGCCGGCGGTGTCGTCGTCGAGCCACGGTGGTGGTTGCGCCACCGCCGCCAGTAGCAGCGAGAGCCGCGGTTTTCTCAGCCGTTGGGTGGGCCTCTTTCACCACCCTACCCAGCGACCCTCCTCTGTTCCTGCCCCTGCCCTTCCTGCATCGCCGAGCTCGCACGTCACACAGGTGCGGCTGTCGGCTGACACGCCACGGATGCTGGTACCGCTCTGCGGTGACTCGCCTATCTTGCGCACTGCAGCGCTGCAGGGGTTTGAGGTGGACGGCGTCGACTCTTCACAAACCGCATTGCGCAGCGCGGTCGAGCGCTCCGAGGAAGGGCTGCCGGTGGAACGCTTCCAGCAGATTCACCTGCATTGGAAGAACTTCTTTGCCCCAGAGCTGTGGGAGGGCCCGCTGAAAGGCAAGAAGTACGACATCATCTATGAGCGTCAGGGAATGACCTCGCTTAACCGCGAGCAGCGGCCCGACTACGTCTACCTGCTGAAGCGGGCGTTGAAGGAGGATGGGCTGATTTACGTGGAAGGCATCTTCCGCACTGGTCGAGTCAAGGGCAACAAGCTGCAGGGCCCGCCCTACTCCTTGTCGAGAAAGGAGCTTGAGCACTTGTTTCCGCTCGAGGAGGGCTACTATGTGCGGTGCGAGGAGAAGACGGATGCGATGCAGCAGCTCAGCCGTGAGAACCGCATCCTGAAGCGGGTGCCGAGGGAGCTGTACGTGACACCCTTCAGCTGCGTCGTGTTTCGTGAGGCGACGGTGAACCTGGGTACACGTACTGAACCCCTGCAGCACCCTGAGCCGCCCATGCTGACAGCGAAGAACGTGGATTTCACGTGGTAGAGTGCTCATCGAGGATTGCCGGGGTGTAATGGTGGAGATAGAAAGAGAGAGCTGGGAGTGGTGGACGGTTGGGCGGTGCAAGCTACAACACGCTAAGTCACGCAACCACGATAGCTCTCAAGTTGGTGAAACGTTGGGAGAGGCACGTGGGGTAACGAAACATCAGTGTGTTTGCGTCTTCTGATGTGCGTGCGTTTCTGCGCTTTTTTTCTGTGTGAGTTTGGTTGCCACAGCCCCTGTTTTTTTTCTGTTGACTTTCTGCATATTCAGGTCCCGTTGGATCTTCAACGAGGACTGACAGCGTCGTGCGTTTACAACCTCTCCGAGCACTGTGGCAAGAAATAAGGCAACACCAGGGAGGTACGGGGAATATCGAAAATGGAGAAGCACTCGAAGCACGGCCACCCTCTCTCCCCCCGGCTGTTCCACCCACCTCGCTACATCTTCAAGGTGACTGAGAGGGACACGTTGCACGGAACAGGGGTAGGGCTTACTTGACTTCTGCAGTTGTACTCGGATGGCTTGTTGTGACGGGTGCGGTGAACACTACCACTCTAGCAAAGCTCTTTTTTTCTCTCTTATGACTTCCTCTTTCTCTTGCCTTATGCAACACCAGTGCTGCTTGTACAAAAAGTGTGGTCCCACGCCCTTGTGTCTATTTTGTGTGTTTTCCTTCCGGTGGCATCGCTTGGGCCTGCGGTGGTTGTTGCGCCTACTCTCTTTCTATCGGAAGGACTGCAGCAGACGCAACTGTACTTGACTTCTCGGAGCTGACACTGACAAGCGGATGCACTGCGGCTCGATCACCATCATATCGGCATCGATTGCAACCCTTCTCGGAACACTTCTTTTTTTTCTTTCTAAGGAGAGCTGATGCTGGTGCGAAACGTAAGGGTGCTGGGTCTGCGGCTGCCGTCGTCGCGTCGGCTCAGCGGCCTTGACGACGTGGCACGGTGCACCACTGGACTCGCGCTGACTTCTACTTCATCGTGTCTCCCCACCTCCACTTTCGCCCTCGGTGTCACTCGCCGTCATCAATCGACGTCGCACACTGGCGGATCGACGGTGCCACCGCAGGCGGCCTCGCCCGTCCCAGCCCGCACTGCCGCCGTCGTCGACGGAATGCACAACAGCAATGCCGGCCACGCCCCCATTCCATTCGGACGCCACATATCAGCCAACGACTTGGCGATGCCACAGACACCGCGTGGGTCGCAGCTGGCGGCGCGCAACATCGCGACGGAGGCGCTGCAGATGAAGAAGCTGCACCAGGAGCGAGGCGGCAACCCGATGCTGGCGCAGCAGGCTCGCCGCGTTCTCTTCGCGACGACGATCAGTGGCCAAAACGTCGATGCCCGCTCCGTCGCCTTGCTGCTGAACACGGCAGTGTACTTTGGCATGGAGAGCGACGCCCGTGTGGTGCGAGAGTGCATCGACTACTGCCTGAAGAACGACAAGTTCATCTCGCTCGATGTGCTGCCCATCGTCGTCACCGCGTGTGCGACGCTGAAGTCGCGTGACGCGCGTGAGGTGATTGAGATGCAGGCCATCAAAACGACACGCAACGCCCGCTACCTCGACGCGAAGGGGGTGACGAACATCATTAGTGCCTTCTCTAAGACAAACATCAATCATGAGAAGATGTACAGCCTGCTCTCTCAGCGGGTGCAGAGCCTGGTGCGCGTGGGCGAGTTCGAGGCAAGTCACCTCGTCATCTTAGCCAACGCATTCGCGCGACTTCGCTTCCGCGACCAGTACGTCTTCGGTGCTATTGCGCGTCGCGCGATGTCGCTTCGGGAGCGTGTGACGGTGAACGAGCTTGTGCCACTTATCTGCTCCTTCTCCAAAGCTGGGCTGAAGGACGCGAAACTCAGCAAGCGATTTGCCGCCAAGGCGATGGAGTACGTTGATCAGATGAACGCCGAGCAAGTGTCTTTGATGTTTCAGGCTTTTGCTGCATTCGGCATTCGCTACGACCAGCTCTTCGGTGTGCTGACGAACCGCGCCGTGGAGCTGATCGACGAGTTCAACGCACAGTACATCAGCGTCACCCTTGCTGCCTTCCAGCGGATTGGTATCAACAACCCAGAGCTTTTTGACAACTTGGCGGAGCGTGCCTTGGCGGTCGTGCAGGACCACGACGCCCGCGACATCGCCCTCACCGTCACCGCCCTCGCCCACTTCGGTTTGAAAGACGAGGAGCTCTTCAAGCGACTCGCGTCGCACGCCGCGACGATTGCCGATCAGTTCGACGCGATGGGCCTCGTCAACACGATACACGCCTTTGCTCGCACCTTCTTCCTGCAGGAGGACATGGTAGTGGCGCTATCAGAGCGCAGCGTGTACGTGTGCCGCCACTTAGACTCAAATCAGGTGCGGCGTCTGCTGTGGTCACTCGCGAAGTTCCAGGTGAAAGACCCACGCATATTGACACCGGTGTTCAACCGCTGCCTGGCCCTCCATCAAGACTTTTTTGCCGATCCGATGGGTGGCGAGGAGATCGAAGAGATCTTCGACTTCTTCGGGCCCAACTTCTGCCCTCCGCTGTACCAGCTGTACATGTCTCGTGGCTCCAACATGCCGTAGAGCGACGAGCGACGGGGACAGACAAGGGAAGAAGAAAAACGATAAAGACAAGTCTGATGAACGGGCGGTGTCGCGCGAGTCGATGCACAACACCCACTTCTGTGGTGTTCTGCGTCATCTTGTATTTGTTTTTGTCATCCTCGTAGCTGCCTTCGCGCTTTACGTCTTCGCCTTTCTTTTCGTCTCCTCTTCCTTGTCCGGCCTGGTGGAGGACGCAGGATGCGGGTTGTCGCTTCACCCTCGCCTCAATCCACTGTGTTTTACGGGGCTGTGGTGCGGGGGACGGTGAGAGCTGTGGAGCTTCCTCTTTCTCTCTCTTTGAATATCCTCTTCACATTTCCAATGGTTGGTGCTGTGTGTTGTGATGCGTCGACGTGTCACCCCTCTTACCTCCATCACTGTCTTTTCGTCGCTGCATTTCTCTTTTTTTTTCTCTGTTCTTCTCCCTACCTCTTTGGTAGGCCCCGCGTGTTTGTGCGATTATGCGTGACTGTGTGTATGTGTATGTTTGCCAGTGAGCTGCTGCTGGTGGTCGAGGGTGTTGCCCTTTTTATTTCTTTTATTTCCATCTCTGCGTGTGCGAGCTAAAAGTGGAACATACAGATGAGAAACTCACACACACACACACACACACACACACCACCGCTACGGAGCGGCTATCCACCGCTGCATAGAAAGCGGACGACGCACTGATACCGGTCCCCAGGCGTCCACTCCACTTCGGCTGTGTACGAGAAGGCGAGGGAAGCGCTGGGTGACGCTTTTTGCGTGTCCGCAGCCGGGGAGCGAAGTCGCTGTGAGTACGCTTGCTAGACGCAGCGTGGAAACCAGCGGTGGTCTCTCTGGTTTTCTCTCTGCGGTTGTGCGTAAGTCTTCAACACCAACCACAGCAACGGCAGCTGCTTGGAGTGCCTCATGTGAGAACGGTTCACGCGCTCCCATACAGGGTACTCCGACAACAAACCAAAATGCACAGGGTAGAGTGCTCATTTCTGCCTTCGCAAACTTGTGATTCAGCACGTGCTGCCCTCCTTTCTCTCCTTCTTCACACACACACACACTGACTCTCTCTCTTTCTCTGACCTATCCTGTCGCCAAGTAGCTTCTTTTCTTCTTGCTTCTTCTGTGCCTCGCCAACGAGAACGCCCCCCCCCCCCCACCCACACACACACCCAAACACCGTCACCGCGGCATCACAATACGGTGTGCCTCGGAGTAAAAACACTTGCGCTCGTGGGCCGCGCGAACGCAGACGCTCGACGCATCGGCGCTCGCGCATTGGCCAACCGTTGTCGTCCTTTTTTCACTTTTAAAGGAGATTTGACTGCCGCCTGCTTTTTTTCGCTTCCTTTTTTCTAAACCAAAGGCACGCACACTGTGGCCTCTCTCTCTCTCTCTCTCAACCATGGAGCCAAACAACGATAACAACGAGCCAAAGAAGAGTGCTTCTGTGCGACAGCTGCTGCGGCAGCAGCGTGAACTGCAAGAGAAGCGCAAGTTTGGTTTAGCGCCGTTGGCCGTCGACACGGAAACGCATCAGGAGATCAGCCCCAACATACCAGAGTTCATCTCTCGGGCTCCATGGTACTATGGCGCCGCTGGGCCCACCCTGGCACATCAGCGCAAGCTCGGGGGCAAGGGCAACGCGCAGGCCTCCGACGAGGAGCTGCACGACTCCGTCGATCAAATCGTCGTAAAGGGAAAGGCAGCACGGTTCACTGCAGGGGCCTGTAAGAACTGCGGGTCGCGCACGCATAAAACGAACGAGTGCATCCAGGCCAAAAAGAAGGTTGGCAGCGTCTACACGAATAAGGTTACTGGGGTGGACATGGAGATTCAGCAGACGTCCAAAACGTATGCGCAGAAGCGAGACCGCTTCGTCGGCGACGTTGGTGTTGATCTGATGCGGGCCGTACGGCAGGACAGCGATGACGGCGATGGCGACAGCACCAGTAGAGGGCCGGGTGCGGTTGGACCTGCTAGCAAGCTAGCCCGACCAGAGGATGTCTTCGGCACCCGCACCGCCCAGCACGGCGGGCTGGAGGTAAAGGAGCTGCCAAAGTACCTGCACAACTTAGATCAGCAGGACGGACTGTTCTTCGATCCCAAGACGGGCTCCATGCGAGCCAACCCGAATGCGTCTGACAGCACCAAAGCCTTCCAGGGCGACCTGGAGCGTTACCGGTCGGGCGACTACTTCAATTACGTCGAGTCGCAGTATCGTTTTCTGACCGGGCAGTCGAAGTCGTTTGTGGATTTTGAGTTTGATGAGGCAATGCGCCGTGCACGGGAGCAGGCAGAGGAGGGCAACAACGGAAGTAAAGCAACGGCAGAGGTAAGACCGGAGACGCCGCAGGACATCCTGCTGCGGTCCCTCTACGGTGCTGGACGCACAACAGTTTCGGCAGAAAAACCAGCTGGTTTGACGGGGGAGCGCATGAGCAACGTGGCGCACCACGGCGACAACACACCGTCACCCTCCCCACCTTCTGCGCCGACGATCAAAAAGGAGGGGGATGCGGTTAGGGTTCCAGCGTCATCGTCGGCGTCCTCTGGCTCGCTGATTAAGGCGGCCGCCGTCGCGTGGATTCCGACGCACAACGGTCACTCCTCGGTTTACGGCAGCTACTTCGACTCGGCAAGCTTCCAGTGGGGCTACGCGTGTTGTAAAGCAACACGAAAAGACGCGCCCGGATGCACCAATAGCTAAACTGTGAGGGTGGTGGTAGTGACAGGGTAGCGGATGTCCCCCTCTATTGCCCGTTGCGTCTTGATCGCTTCTCTGTGCAGGCAACCAGAAACACGCAGGTGTAGGGACGTGTACTCTGCTTTTCCTTCAGTGTTTGCGGTAGACGACGTAGGGTGTGGTCACTGGTGGTGCAGTGACTTTTTTGTTTTGCTGGTGTACACGAGGTCTGGACGCTCGGGAGCTGGGCGGCGCGGCTTTATGACCGGTGTGTGCGGATGTGTGTGTGTGGGGTGGGGTGGGGGTGCGTCGGCTCGATTCACATCCAGCTGTTTTTTCTTCTTTGATCTCCCAACATCGCGAGGACTGCTGCCTCTCCCACTTGAAGGGGACAACTGAATAAAAAACAAATACATAAGTAAAGAAAAGTGTTAGTAGAACAGTAGCAACGAGCAACACGGCGTCCCCGCATTCCGCCTCCACCCCTCCGGCACGGAGGACAGATGAATACAAGCTGGAAGCTGACAAGCTCGTGGGTTGAGACGCGGGGAAAACACACATAAATGAAAACATGGGCTACATTGTGGGTGCACGCTACAGGTGTGCGTGCGTGTGTGTGTGTGTGTGCTGAGGTAACCCCTCCTCCTCTTTCTGCGTAATTACTCTCTCTCTCCCCTTCCAGCATCTAGCGATAACTTTGCCTTTTTCTCTCTCCGGCTCTGCATCCTAGCTGACCGCACCGCAGCAGCCACCGCCAGCCACCACAGGGACCCCGGCGCTGCTTCTTTCTTTATTCCTTTACTGCTTTTCTTTTTCCAGACACACACAAAACACATCAGCCAAAAGTGTACTCGTTGGCCGTCACGGAAAAGTCGGCGCTGCCCACCGCAACTGCGGCGGATGCGACGAACCACGCGGCGGCGCACACCGCCATCATCGCCTCCACGGAGAAGGCACTCTTCAAGCGCTTCGTGGAGGAGCAGACGGGATCGCCCGTGCCGTGGCTCTCCGTCGAGCTTGCACGTCGCCGACTGAGTCGGTACCTACAGCCTGCCATCCTCATCAAAGGCCGGCCCAACCCCAACACAGAGGTGCAGACGTACTACAAGTGTGACCACATGCGTCGCAGCGGGTCGTACAAGGAGCGCGGTGCAGTGAACGCGCTGCTCTGCCTTTTAAAGGAGAAGCGAGAGAAGGCTGCGATTGCGGCTTCTGCGGGTAAACACGCCCAGGCCCTCGCCTACCACGGCGGCAAGCTCGTCATTCCTGTTGTCGTGGTGATGCCGATGAGTGCGCCGATGGTGAAGCGGCAGAACTGCATGAACTTCGGCTCCGAAGTCATCCTGCACGGCAAGGACTTCAGCGCGGCGAAAGAGGAGGCCTTCCGCGTCGCTGAGAAGGAGCACCTTACCTACGTGAACGGCTACGACGACAAGGACGTCATCGCCGGCGCCGGCACCTGCGGACTTGAGATTTTGGACCAGATGCCGGACGTGGATGCCATCGTGGTACCGGTGGGCGGTGGCGGTCTCCTCGGTGGCATTGCGCTCGCTGTGAAGAAGCTGAACCTGAATGTCATGGTGATCAGCGTGGAGTCAGAGCGTTGTGCTGATGTGACGGAGGCCCTGAGCACAGGCAAGCCCGTCTACACCTCTGCTGGTGCGGGTGGCACGGTGGCGGACGGTCTCGCCGTGAACGTGGTGGGCAGCAACGCGTTTCAGCTGATTCGTGACTTTGTGGATGAGGTGATCACCGTGCCAGAGTCGGATATTACCGGCGCCATCCTGCACCTGCTGGAGGTGGAGAAGATGATGGTGGAGGGTGGTGAGGCGACGGGCCTGACCGCCATCATGGCCGGCAAGCTGGACGACAAGCTGGACGACAAGCTGAAGGGGAAGAAGGTGGTCACAGTCATCACGGACGGTAACATCGACATCACCGTGCTGGGGCGTGTGATTAATCACGGCCTCTACGCCTCTGGCCGGCTGCACATGTTCGACGTGGCCATTTCAAATCGCGTGGGCGGACTGGCAACGTTCGTGACGGCGCTAGCGAAGACGGGCGCCTCCGTCAAGGCGGTGTCGCAGGAGACGCCGCTGGTGAACGACATCAACGTGAGGACGCTGCATATGGAAGTGGAGACGACTGACAACGAGCACTGGGACCAGGTGGTGGCCACGATGAGGGCCTCCGGCTTTGTGCTGAAGCCCTTCAACGGTCAGAAGTACATCGATGCGGACCTGTCAAAGCTGTAGAGAGAGAGACCCTGTGAGGAGGCAGATGCGCTCTGCCTTGCGGGACGTCTCGCTTCAACGCACGCGTGCACGGATACAAATGCGGTGCGTTCGCAAAAAAACAGCTTCTGCTATCTCTTTTTTTTTTCGTATGTTCCTGCTCTGCAGGACGTTGATGGTCGCCACGATCGGGGAGGCGGATGATGGTATGTGGTGGTGACGGTGGTGGCCTCTCCTCCCTCCACGTGCAGCGATTTGATCACCACGCAAAACAAGTAACGTAACGCACACTCGCCTCTCTCCCCGTTTGTTATTATGATTGTGTGCACGCGTCTTCTTTTGCACTGCCCCTGCAGGGAAGGCGCGGAGACGAGTGAGAGATGTGTGGCGTCTTTGTGCGCTTTTTTTTTTCTCTATCCCTTGTCTTATCATTTCCTATCCATCGCAAACTCGATTTACCTGTAGGGGGAGTAGCAGAGGGCAAGCGTGCCGTCACAGCCGCACACTCGTATACATACATATGTGCCCTCACCCATGTATGTGCTCGTGGTGCATCGCCACCGCTCCTCTCCAGAGCTACCCCTTCTTGTTGTGCACCACTGCCACGCGCGTGGTTGCATTTACCTACCACTCGTTGCCTCTTGTTGTTTATTTTACTTGCTGTTCTTTCTCCCTTTAAAGAAAGTGCTTTCTCTGTATTCCACATGAAAGTTACGTGTTGAGTGTTTGGAGCCGCCTTGTCCCACGCAGCACACGTACGACGACCGACCTCGCTGCTATTAACTTAAATTAACAAAACAAAGGCAGGGGTCTCCGTGCTGTCCCCCTTTTTTTGTTTTGTTTGCTTTACAACTTTCTACCTTTTTTCATACCTACTGATCATGAGTGTGCGCGTGCATGCGAGAGGGAGAAAACTGCGCACATTTGCGAGCGGCAGCGATGTGTCACCGCCGTTGTGGCCGAACGTCGTTGCATCGTGTCTTCCACCATTAAAGATGTAGGGTGGCCGGCGAAGTGCAACCGAATTCGGGACCCTTTCTTTGAAGAGTCGTATCTCTCAACACAAATCAACAACAAAAAAAGAGCCTCTGCAAAACGCAAAGTACTTCAAGAACAGAACCAAACAAAAATGAAAGGGAGTGAACTTCGGCAGTAGCATGGAAACTGGGTTTCTCGTGACTTTCCAGCAGAACAGTATCCGACAAAAGACACCCACACACCCACACGCCCTCACACTTACTTGCGTTGATGTGGATGACCCCAGATATGCTTGAGGGAGGAAGGGAAACAATGTGCGGCAACTCCGCTACTGGCGCTCTCCATTCCTCTCTCTCCATGCCTTCTTTCTTTCTTCGTTTCATTACTACGCCACTTCCCACAGCAAGCTGAACCGTGCAGAGCTCATCCGCGTCGCTGTGCTCGAGGGATTGCTGCGCCGCGTCTCGTCGTGCAACACCCTGCGGATACGTAACATCGACCGACAAAAGTAGCTCTCTCTCTCTTTCTCTCTCTGTGTGTATATATATATAGAGTCATTGCCCTGTGTGCTTTTTAAAATTTTAAAGGTATTTTCTCTTTCTCTCCCTTTTTTCTCGGCGCCTTGTTGGCACGAACGACATCGTCTACCAAGCAAAAGCCTAACAACACCTCGTCTCCCCCTCTTCCCATCTTTTCGCCATGTTTGTGTACCTCAGCAAGCGCATCGCCATGCCGAATGGCGTCAAGGTCACCTCTATCGCATGGTGCGAGGAGCAGGGCTGGCTGGCGTGTGGTGGCGACAAGGGCCTTTTGAAGGTGCTGAAGGTGGACGGCGGGTCACAGGGTCAGAAGTCCGGCGGTCTCTCCTCCAATCAGACACTGGAAGGGCACGATAGTACTGTGGATCTGGTCACGTGGAATCAGCAGTACTGCAAGCTCACCAGCAGCGACGTCAGCGGCCGCATCGTTGTGTGGATGCTGCATAAGGGAATGTGGTTCGAGGAGATGGTGAACAATCGCAACTCGAGCCGCGTCGTGGACCTCTGCTGGAACCCGACCGGCACGAAGATCTGCATCGCCTACGAAGATGGTGCGGTGATTGTGGGAGGCGTGGAGGGCAACCGCTACTGGGGCCGGGAGCTGCCCTACAAGTTGGCCAAGGTGTGCTGGAGCGCTGACGGGCTTCTCATCCTCTTTGGCACGTCGGCCGGCGACGTCTTTGTGCACGACGCCGCCAGCGGCACCCAGCTGAGTCAGGTGAGTATTCAGTGCGAGGAGGGCGAGGCGAAGAGCCGCCTGGCAGGGCTGGCGTGGAGCGCGGCGTGGGTGGAGCGACCCGAGCCGCTGGCCACGCTGTGCACCTGCTACACCTCGGGCCGCATGCAGCTGATGGACAGCATCGGTGATGAGAAGCCCTACATCATGGACAGCGGCATCCCGGTGGAGTTCGTGGCGTGGAACCCGCAGGGCACCGTGCTGGCGGTGTCCGCCGTGACACCGACCGCCACCGCCGATGCGTCAGTGATTGTCACGCAGTTCTTCAGCAACGAGGGCATTCACCTGCGCACACTGCGGGTGGCAGGGAAGCAGTGTGGCGGCATCACTTGGGAGGGCGGCGGCTTGCGGGTGGCGATCGCGGTGGACTCGTCGGTGTACTTCGCCAACGTGCGACCCGACTACAAGTACTGCTACTTCAAGCAGACCGTTGTGTTTTCCTTTACGGTGCCCGACAAAGTAGAGGAGAGCGTCATGTTCTGGAACGTGAATTCGAATGAGCGGTGGACGAAGAGCATCCGTGGCCTGCAGTATCTTAACGCGTGCGGCGACGCCTGCGTGCTCATCTGCCGACCCGACGACACCCAACAGCAGTCGATGATTCAGCTCGTCAATAACATCGGCAGCCCGCTGGAGACGCGCTTTATCGACTTGGAGCCGTACACGTACGACATGAATTCCTCGCACGTAGTGTGCTGCGGGGATGAGAACATCTACCTCTGGCAGTTCCGCGATCCCACAGCTGCGGTCGACGCGTTGGACCCCATCTCCATGCAGGCAAGCCGCTCCGAGAGCCGCGAGCGCATCATCCACGTCGACGACATCGTCCGCGCAGACACCGAAGCGACGATGAAGGCGCGGTCGGCGCTAACAAATGATCTGATCATGCGCCGTGTGCCTCAGCGAGGATTTCATGTACGTCTCGCGTGAGTCCGGCACACTGCACGTGTATCAGCTAGAGCCGCTGCAGCTCGTATCGAAGTTCATCCTACCCTCCCGCGCGCAGTCCATGTCGGCGAACTGCGACTCGACGCAGCTGGCGGTGATCGACCTGGGCGGGATCATGAACGTGTACCGCACGGAGCGAGAGCGGTTCTCGCTCGTGCCGCGCAAGGCGGAGGTCGTCGAAGGGATCGAGCGCAAAGACGTCTGGAACCTCCGCTGGGCCTCCGATGACCCTTTCCGCCTCGCCGTGATGGAGAAGACGCGCATGTTTGTCTACGACCACGGCGTCGCCGAGGAGCCGGTCCAGTCATGCGCCAACCTGTGTAAGTTCAAAAACCTGAAGGTTCGTGCCCTGCAGTTCGATGAGCTCCTGTTAGACCCAGAGCGTCCCCGCAAAGACTACATCGTGGATTTCGAGGTGCAGCTGCTGCGTGACATGCAGGCGGTGCTGCGCGACAGCACGTCGATGAAGGCCGCATACGAGTTTGCCGAGCAGCACAACCAGACAAAGCTTTGGGCACTGCTGGCCGAGCACGCGTTGTTTCAGCTCGACTTCACCTATGCCGAGGTGGCATTGATTCACTGCAAAGACTACCCTGCGATTCAGTTTGTGAAGCGTGTTCGCGGCCTCGACGACCCAAAGAAGCAGCTGGCTGAGGTGAACGCGTACTACCACCGCTTCGATGAGGCGGAGCGCATTTACAAGGACGTCGACCGCAAAGATCTTGCGCTGGACCTGCGCTACCGCCTGGGTGACTGGTTTGGCGTCGTGCGCCTCGTTCAGGAGGGCGGTGGTGATGAGGCGCTGCTCTTTCAAGCATGGGAGAGCATCGGCGACCACTACGCTGACCGGCAGAAGTGGTCCAAGGCCTCGCAGTACTACACGCAGTGCCGACACTACCGCAAACTCGCCCGCGTTTTCTACATCATCGAGGATTACGAGATGCTGTCGCAGCTTGTCTCGATGGCCGACCACGACAAGGAGTTGATGTTGACCCTTGGCAACATGCTGCTGACCGTTGGGATGGCTGAGGAGGCTGCGGAGGCGTTTGTCGCCGCCGGTGAGCCGCGCCTGGCGGTGGACGGCTGCGTGCAGGTGAATATGTGGAATCGCGCTATCAGCCTCGCCGAGGAGCACCACCTGGAGGACGTGGGGCAGCTGCTGGATAAGTACGCCAAGTATTTAATCCAGCGAGAGCGGCTGACGGAGGCGATCGAGCTGTACCGCAAAGCCGGCAAGCACGACGAGGCCGCCACGCTGCTCGCGAAGCTGGGCCGCCGTGCCGCGTTGACCGACCCGCTGAAGGCGAAGAAGTTCTACGTGCTCTCCGCACTGGAGGTGCAAAAGTTCCGCACGACGGCCATCGCGCTGAACCGCGACGGGGTGGAGGTGGTGTCAGAGATGCTAAGCAAAGACCGCAGCGCTGTGTCAGAGCGCACGCTCGACGCCGCCTGGCGCGGTGCTGAGGCCTTCCATTTCTTCCTCATGTGCCAACAACAGATCCTCGACAAGAACTTTAAGGTGGCCCTCGTCCTTGCGATGCGGCTGGTCGAGTACGACGACTTGGTGGCCCCCGTTGACGCCTACAGTCTCATCGCACTGACGGCGTACCTTGCCAAGAACTTTGGACTGTGCAGCAAGGCCTTTGCACGGCTGGAGAACGCCGAGCGCAACGACCAGACCGGTGGCGCGGCGGCGGTGCAGCTGGAGAACTTCTCACTTGATCTCGACGTGACGCAGCGCACGATGGCGCACACCAGCGCCGGTACCATGACGGGCGGCGTCACGGCCTCCTCCTCTGCCGGGGGCGGCTCCGTCCTCTCCGGCACGACGACGTCGCTGCAGCTGACCAACCCGGGCAAGGGTGTCACCCGCACCGCAGCGCTGACGTACCCGACCGTGAGCTTGTGCGACCCGCCACGCCGCTTTGCGGAGCTGGCGATGCGCATCTTCATGACGCACCCCCCGCTGGACACCTCCGTTGACTCCATCCCATGCCCAACGTGTGGCAGCTTCAACAAGGAGTGGGCCCAGCAGTGCGTGAAGTGTCAGCAGCCCTTCAGCACGTGCATCGTGAGCGGCAGCGCTATCGTGTCGGAGGAGGAGGCGTGGCAGTGCTCGGTGTGCCATCGCAAGGCGGTGGAGTCGCTGATGGACAAGTACCGCAACTGCCCGCTGTGCCACACACCCAAAAAGGGCCGCACACGCCGGGCTCTGTGAGGCACCCACGAGCGGGAGGGAGAAGAGGTGGCGGTGTGTGACTGAAACAAAAGCGTGCTCAGTGGAGGCGTGAGGACTGCCACTGCTGCTCTGTCTGTCTTGATGTACAGCTGTTTTTTATTCCCTCTGCAGCATCGTTTTTCTCCTACACACGTATATATATATATATACATCTTAGAAGACGTGTATACGATGGTACGCTGGAGATGGCAACCCATGTAGGCGGGCGCTTCCACCGACCGTTTTGCAAGGCAGCGGTGTTTTGCGTGGTTCATGTAATGAAAAAGAAAGACAAGTGCAGACACTTTCAAGAACTGTGTTTATCCTAATCCTGTGTGTTTGTGTGTGTGCACATGGGCACCGTCGCAACAACAACATAAGAGAGAGCTGCGTTGTCCCCCACGCAACACCCACGTCGTCGCCACGTGTTCCTTCCACGGGGCGCGTGTTGTGAGACGACACACACAAGGGAGGGAAGGGGAAGGTCGACAGCAGCTGCTTCAACAAGGATTGCGAAGATGGCGTGGTGTGTCCAATTGGAGTGTGTGTGTCGTAAGGAGGTGCTTTTTTTTTTTAGCATGTCTTGCAGCTTCACAGAGAGCCCTCTCTCCTCGTTTGTCGGGCTGTGGCTTCGTTCTGAGCTGATGCTCGTTAATTTCGCGCTTGACTCTTGTCCAAACAGTGGCATCGATTTTGTGCCGTCCAATGATGATAATAAAAACGTCGACAAAACCAACAACACGTATTCCACTGCTTACGGCATCGGCTCTCCTCCACCTTCCTCTCTCTGTATCACCACGCGAACACAATTTGCGTGCACTACTTCCCCACCAACCTACACACGCACCCCAAGTCCCAAATTCTCTCTTCACACACAGCGGGAGAAGTCACGAGTACAACGTGCCGCGGTTTCGTACCAGTGACATCTTTGAACTCAACCCCCCTTTCCCCTTTCACCGATTCAACGGTGTTGGCGCACTTCACTCCAACTTCTCACACCTGCTTCGGAGTTGTGCCCCCTCCCCCACGTCTTTTCGCGTGGCTCTCCTCCCCCGTGGTGGGCGACTTCTTTTTTCTGTTTTGCAGTCGTAGCAGCACAGCGAGGCTTCGTGGGACATCGCTTTCGTCTTACGAGAAGAAAAAGAAGGTCTTTCTTCCACGACTCACAGAGTACCGCACCTCATCGTTTGCCAGCAGTTAGCTTCACCTGGTTAAAGATCCGGGTTCCACCCACCTGCAGTCATGTTCCGCCGCACTGCCCGTCGTCTGTCGAGCCTTTCCAGCTTCACAGGAATCGAAGTGGAGCCCTACACCGCGAAGTCGGCCTTCCTCTTCGGCTTCATCGCGTCCATCGGCTTCTTGTCGGTGTACTCCGTGAAGGAAACAAAGAAGGCGGGTCCGATTGAGCTGCCACCGGAGCTGGAGGCGCAGCGGCAGCGTCACAACGACCCGCGTCGCCCTCCGTGGCCGCTGCTGCACCAACGTGTTGTGCTGCTGCGCGAGGGGAAGAGCTCGCCGGAGGACATCGCCCTTCTGTGGGAGCAGACAAAGCACTACTACCCAGCGGACTGGCTGATTCCGCTGGAGCTGACCCAGGTGCTCAAATACTCTAGTGGAAAGTACCTGCAGACGTACGTGGCAGACCCGGATGAGATGCGCAAGGAGGTGCTGATGCAGCTGCTGAACGTGAAGTACGGCCGTGTGTCGGATCCGAACGGGGGCCGCGTGAACAAGGATGTGGAGGAGATCATCTCCATGGCGGTAGACGACTTGGAACACATGGACCTAAACCCATCCGCAGACGCGGTCCTCATCCCAACCCACACGTAAGACCAGCCTTCAGTCGACACAGGGGGCCGTCATTGTCGGTTCCATTCGTTGTGTAGCCGTCTCACGCTGCTCCTCCGTTATTGTGTGCGAGTGTTTTGTGTGTATTTGTCTCTCTTTTTTCTTGTTTACAGATATTGCTTCCCTGTGCCCAGAGCCTGTGTGTGTGGGGGGGGGGCCTCGCACAACCCCCGACGCCACCTCAGCTTCCAACAGGCGCGTGGCCTGTCTTGTGGGTTTCGTCGACGCGTACGTCGAAGCTGTTTCGACGAGAAGCTCTTTTTTTTTTGCTCTCGCTGCGTCTGTGCGTGCGCAGTGGTCCTCTTCGAGGGAACACAACACCAGAAATCAGAAAAAAAAGCCCCTAAAAAACCAGAAGATGCGCTTCCTGTGCCCAAGTGCTGTGCGTGAGTGTGCGCGTAACGGGGTGCTTTGGCGGAAGCTGGACGGAACCTCACGCTTCTGGAAGTGTAGGAGGAAAGGAGGGCAGAGCATTACCGGTGCGGAGCGTGCTGCCTTTCCTCCGCTTCACTCTTCAGTATTCACACACAAAGAGTGATGATAAAAACAATCATCACAGGCAATGGCGGCAGAGCTCCATCAGTTGTTTCTCTCATCCGCTCTGCCAACTTTGCAGCTGAGGTGATACACGTGTTTTCTCATGTATGCCCACTTGACGCGCATCCGCTTCCCTTCCCCTCTCTTCTCTCTGTTTCTTTCTCGCCCTTGGCCTCGTTGCAGAGCTCTCCACTCCTCGTATCGCGGTTAGCATTTATTGTTAATAACTCACCCACTGCGTAAAACAGCCCAGATGCCGCCGAAGAAGGCTGCAGCAAAGAAGGCGCCTGCTGCTGCGCCGAAGAAGGCCACTCCAAAGGTGGCGGCGAAGAAGGCGCCTGCTGCTGCGCTCAAGAAGGCCACTCCAAAGGTGGCGGCGAAGAAGGCGCCTGCTGCTGCGCTCAAGAAGGCCACTCCAAAGGTGGCGGCGAAGAAGGCGCCTGCTGCTGCGCCGAAGAAGGCCACTCCAAAGGTGGCGGCGAAGAAGGCGCCTGCTGCTGCGCCGAAGAAGGCGCCTGCTGCTGCGCCGAAGAAGGCCACTCTAAAGGTGGCGGCGAAGAAGGCGTCCACCCCCGCCGCTGTCCTTGTCGCCGTCAGCAAGAGCACACCAGACAGGCTACTTAAGAAGGGCAAGGGTGTTGTGGACCCGTACTTTGCGAAGGCAGCCACCTGCCGTGTGCTGGAGGACGACGGGAAGGTGTGGCAGTGCACGCTGAACCAGACGAACGTCGGCAGCAACAATAATAAGTTCTACGTGATTCAGCTGCTGAAGGACGAGAGCTCGCCCACGTTTCACGTCTTTACGAGGTGGGGCCGCGTTGGCGTGCCGGGCCAGCAGGCGACGGAGACGGTAAACAATGTGATGGCTGCCAAGTTTGCTTTCCAGGCAAAGTTCCGTGCCAAGACGATGAACACCTTTGGCGATCCGAACTTCGTGAAGGTGGCCGGGAAGTATCAGCTGATGGATATCGACTACGGCGATGACGATGACGATGATGCTGATGATGGTGAAGATGAGCAGGCTAGCAAGAAGGCAAAGCCAAAGCCCGCCGCGCCGCCCAAATCGAAGCTGCCTAAGGCAACACAGGAGTTGATGAACATGATCAGCAGCCAGACCGCCATGTCAAACACGCTGCGTGAGCTCGAGATCGACACAAAGCGCATGCCGCTTGGCAAAATATCGAAGGAGCAGATCAAACTGGCTTACGGAGCGCTGCGGAAGATCGAGGCGGAACTGAAAAAGAAGAACCCCAATGTGGAGGCGGCCACCAGCGAGTTCTACACACTCATCCCACACGACTTCGGCTTCCGTCGTCCACCGCTGATCAACACGGTGCCCATGCTGAAGGACAAGATTCAGATGCTCGACACCCTGTCGCAGCTCGAGGTTAGCTCGAACCTGCTCAGCCGCGAGCCGGCGCCAGAGGAGAACCCGCTGGACAAGACTTACGCCGCACTCGAGTGCGAGTTGACCCCACTAGACCCGAGCGACAGCGAATTCCAGCTCGTGGTGGAGTACGCCCGCAACACGGCCGGGTCGACGCACAACGCCTATAAACTGCACGTGGAGACGGTCTTCAAGGTTAACCGCAAGGGGGAGTCGGCGCGGTACGAGCGGCACTCCACGTCCATCGGCAACAAGCAGATGCTGTGGCATGGCAGCCGCACTACAAACTTCGTTGGTATTCTCTCGCAGGGTCTGCGTATCGCCCCCAAGGAAGCACCGTGCACAGGCTACATGTTCGGCAAGGGTATCTACCTGGCTGACACGTGCACCAAGTCGGCGAACTACTGCTGCACATCTCGGCGGAGCAACCGTGGGCTGATGCTGCTATGCGAAGCTGCGCTGGGAAAACAGAAGGAGTACACGAGCCCGTGTTATATGGAGAAGGCAAAGCCTGGTTTTGATTCGACAAAGGGTCTGGGCTGCATGCACCCCGACCCGGCGGAGGCCACGACGGTGGACGGGGTGCTGTGGCCGAAGGGACACATGGTGGACGACACGGCGAAAAACCTTTCGCTGCTCTACCCGGAGTACATCGTGTACGACGTGGCGCAGGTGCGCATGCGGTACCTCATCAAGATGCACTTCGACTACAAGTGAGAGCGGTGTTGCTCACACCACTCTTCCGTCCCCTCGTGTGTCTTTTCTTTCTTCTTTTTTTTTAAATGGGGTTTCAGCGCTGCCGTCTCCCCACCTCAGACGTTCATCATTTTCCGCAGCCGTGACAAACTCACTGGCATCGTTGCTCTCTCTTCTTTTCTTTTTCTGTTTCACACTTCTTGTTTGTCTGCTGAAGTCGAAGGCGAAATCACCACGCGGCTTCTCGTGGCGGTGCGGGCGCCTGAGAAGGCAGACATCTCGGGCGTGTGGGGGAGGGGAGGCGATCGGAGGGGTCCACTGCACCTCCTCTCCTTGCAACTTCTTTCAATGGTCATTTTATCTCTACTACTTTTTTTGCTCCTACCTTCTCTCCCTTCGGCTTTGTGTGGTCTGCCCACCTGCAGGCCCACATCAGCGGCATGTAAAAAAAGAAGACACCATTTTTTTCTCTCTTTCTTCTCCCTCTGCGGCTTCATGCATCGTGGCAATGGTACTCATCTTCCTGTAACTAATATGAAAACACGACATCTAGCTTTTCGGGTGGATGTGGGGAACCCTGGCGAACACGCAAGACAGCCTGCAGTACGGCTGTGTGGACAGCTTCGTGATTTTTCTGAGTCTTTCACTCCCCCTTTTCCTCTTGTCAATGCAGAACGGCACGAAGGAGAGAACCGCGAACAGAAAAACAACGGAAGGTGACGACCATTCGTATCTTGGAGCAGTGTTCACAGAACACGAACTGCGGAGGTGTGCGTGTGTATGTGTGGCGATCTCGCTCGTTCGAAAACCCTCCCTCTTCCCCCTCTTTTTCTCAATGCTATGCGCTCTCACTCGTCATCTCTTCTGGATTATCCCCCCCTTCTCTTCCTTCTTTGTGAGCAGTGCAACTCAAAACTGAACACGTGAGCGGCGACCGCCAGGTGCAGAGCGTGTGACGGTGCAGCATTACATGGAAGCGACGCTGTGCACGGTGTGTGCTCCTCCTTGGCTGACTTCGTAAACTTCTTCACCACCACACACTTTACTGTTATTATACGACAAGGGAGAGAAAGCGAGAGCATAAATTCATGCACGAAAAAGAAAAAACCCTGGCCATTATAAAATAAAAATGACGTCGCTCGTCCTCCGTCGCGACCTGTCGCTGGAGGTGCCGAAGCTTCTCATTGGGGCTGTGCAGCCCTACCAGACCCTAGCCGGCCCCGCGCTCGCCACGTCCTTCCTGTATCAACCAGAGCTGCTTCCGTTCCAGTCGACGCCCTTCTCGCATGCTGCGGTGGCCCCGCTGTACTTTCACACGCTGCTACACACGCTGGCCGAGTTTGCGGAGACGCCACGTGCGGTGCAGCACAGCCATGTGAAGATGCAGCACGCCCCCAAGGCAGACTTCTGGGACGCTGTGGGCACGCTGAACTGCTTCTACTATTCTGCACAGGACCAGCAGTACCCGAAGACGACTCAGCCACGCGGCAGGAAGGAGGAGGAGGGTGTGTTGCACCATCCTGCGATGGGGGCGGTGGAGCTCGTGCGTCCCTCACACCGGAGGGAGAGCGATGTGAAGCTGACGCTCTTCAACCAACATCACCAGCCCATCGCCTCCATGCTCATGACAGGGCCGAGAGATGAGTCCTGTGGGGCTGCAAGGGGTCTCACTCGCGAGGAAGAGCACGACAGCCTGTCCTCCTCTCCTTCCCCCTCTCCTGCAAAGCAGCAGCAGTGGCAACAGGGGGAACGACGCACACCGCTGCCGTACGAGGCTCCCCCTGCAGCCCCGTCGGGCTACGCGGCATCACTGCTGGGTGGGGCTGCCCACGGCCCATCTGCGGTGGTGGTGGGCGGCACGCAGGTTTACGGGGGGCTTTACGGTACTGTAGTGAAGATTGGCGAGGGCTACGCCCACCGCGCCTGCTACTGGACCGACGACCTCGCCACCTCTCCCACGCAGCCGACGGCGACGGAGAAGGAGAAGGAGGAAGGGGAGGGCGGAGAGGCCGCACCACCGGGTGCGACACCTGCGTCAGCACACACCGTCATGCCCCCGTGGGTGCTGTACAACTGCGTGCAGGAGTTTTTCTTCGCGCTGCACCGCGGCGGTGTCTTCGGCAGCGACGCCGCCATCAAGTCGGCAAATGGGTGGCGGCTGGCTTCCCACCACATCGTGCAGCAGGGGGATGCGGTGTTAGGCAGCCCGCTGGACGTGGTGTGCGCTGCGCCGCGTGTCGACCCGCACTACCGCCTGCCGCCGTGGCGCTCGCAGCTGGGCCTGCCGCTGATCAGCGGGGTCACTGATGTGCCATGTGTGTCGCTGCGGTGTGAAGTGCGACAGGATGGACGGGTGATATCGACAGGCGTGTATTTCTTCTGTCGGGGGATGTGAGGGGGAAGGAGAGGTGGTAGGCTGACGCGATGTTCACAGCGCAATGGAAGAAGCACGAAACACTCAATCGCAGAAACAATGAGAAGGACACACACACAAAACAAATGAACAAGGGCTGAGCTTTATTGGTCTGTGCAGTCGTGACGAGGCGTCCCATCTGCGCTGGCATGAATGCTCGTGCACTCGTCGCTGCTGCATGCCGCAGAGCTCTGTGACTCTTCTTTTCTCCTTTAAGAGCTACGCAGGTGTGTTTGCTGCACCGGTGTTTATTTCCTTGCTGCGCACTGTGCATTTGTTTTGCTAAACCTTCACCTCTTCCACACACGTCAGACGGTGTAGGCTTGTGCCCATCGGGCTTCATCTTCATCCTCTGCCTCTTTTCTTTTTCTCTCTCTTTTCGCCCTCGCTGCTGTGCCCGTCGCGCATCTCCACTCGACTGTTTTTTCTCACCTTCTCTTGTCTTCGCTCTTTCTCGCCCACCGGAGCGTCTTTTACGCTGGCTGTGGGGTGCATCACGTGTACCGTTGCGTGTGAAGCACCTGGGAAGTTTGTTCGGTCCACCCCCCTCTCCATCACTTCACGAAGTCTTGTAGAAACGCTCCCCGCGCTGCTTCGTGTACTGCTTTTCTTCTTCTTCACCCTTCCCCATCTTTCTTTCATTCCCGTCAGCTTTTTATTTTTCGAAACGACATCAGCACCTTCGTGTCCTGTGCATCTGCCGATCCGCATAGGCGAGCCATCACCGAAAAAGCAAATAAGCAAAAAAAGGCTGACAGACACTTTGTTGCTGGACGTGTGTGTGCGTGTGTGTGTGTCCGTGAGTCGGTGTGCCACCGCAATTAACAGGGGGTGGTGAGTGCCAAATCACGCTGCAGCCGGCGTCGCGCTTTTCGCGTTTCAGCTTCTTCTTTTTTTTTCTCTGTGTGTTTCGTGCCTGCTTATCTCGTTTGTTGTGTTGATTACAACTCGCCATTTTCACGGGGTGGTACAAGGTGGAACAAAAACAA
The DNA here is from genome assembly GCA_900240985.1 of Crithidia bombi. Classification (NCBI taxonomy): domain Eukaryota; phylum Euglenozoa; class Kinetoplastea; order Trypanosomatida; family Trypanosomatidae; genus Crithidia; species Crithidia bombi. Next base: position 16,690 of record OESO01000035.1, on the reverse strand, counting down.
ACACAAGTAAATAACCCTGACAAAGGGACTTTTTTTTGCGGCACTTTAAAACACACATACACACACATACATACAAAATAACAACAAACTCGACAAAGAGGGAACACACCACAGTGAGTTGCCGTCTCTCACACCTCCGGCGTCATCACCGCATCGCTCCCCCCGTCTCCTGCGCTCTCTCGCTTTCTCTGTCTCTCTTGCTCAACACCGTGTGACATCAACCCACGAGGGGCGGCTGGACGGCGGGCGAACACAAAAGACAGTTATGTATTTATCTATGTTATGCAGTCTCATTTTTTTCTGCACCTGTGTTTTAATCAACCATGCCGAAATCGAAGAAGGGCGGCGGGCGTGGCACCGTTGTGAAGAATCTATGGGATATCTCTGAGCTTGAGGCGGCACCGCCGACGAGCTACTACGTGCGTCCGTCCAGCGATACGACCGCTGCGGCGCACCGCCACCCGCGACCGGTGCGACACGTGAACACGGCCGTCCTCAAGCGCGCCTTTATGCTTCAGAACTTCCAGTTTATCCTTCGCAGCGACTTGCTGACCGTCACGTCATCGCAGGGCCTTCCGCAGGGGCAGCGGAAGCTGCTGGAGTGCATCCAGTCCAGCGACAGTATCGTGCCATGGGAGACGGTACACTCGGTGGTCATGCGGACGACACCGGACGAGTTCCAATGTCCTATCTGCATGTCGATGCCCGTCGCCCCACGCATCACGGAGTGCGGCCACGTCTACTGCCTGCCTTGTATCCTGCAGTACATGAGTCGGCAGAAGGCGGCGGGGGCGCCACGGACGTGCCCGATGTGCCACGACCAACTCGCCCTGTATGCACTCAGGCCCTGTGTCTTGAAGCCTGTGCAGCCACTGAAGGTTGGCACCCAGGCACGCTTCGATCTCTTCAAGCGGAAGCGAAACTCCTGCGTGCTGCGCCGCCACGACGACCCGTACCTCACCAACCCGCCCCCGCCGCCCTCGTCAACGAATGGACGGCCACCCATCGAGCTCCCGAGCTACATGGAGCCCAGCTCCCACCAGAGTCGCTACGTCATGACGACGGCGGCCTACGAGGCCAACCAGCGATGCGCGGATGGCGCGAGTATATCGGAGCGGATGCTGGAGCTGGAGCTGGAGGCGGCCGTCCAGCCCCTGTGCGAGTCAGATGCGGAGGTGGAGAAGTACTTGCTGGAGGCGTTGAACGAAGTGACGAAGGAGCCCAAGGCGCTAGCGCCGTCGATGGTGCGCAACTCCCCTTCCCTGGCCCCACGCCTGGCTGCCACATCTGCGAACGACGATGAGGGTGACGGCGAGTACCTGGAGCTGTACGCGGAGGGCGAGGGTCAACCCTTCTACTTGCACATGTTGACTGTGAAGATGCTGAAGCACGACGCCAAGCTGCGTTGCACGCCGCTGCCCGACACTGTCACTGGCACCGTCGAGGAGATCATCACAATGGAGCAAACCCAAGAGACGCGGCACATCTACAAAGTCTTCTCCAACGTTCCGCTGCACGGCACGATTAAGCTGTGTGTGCTGAACATCGACGCGATGCTGCTGCCGGAGACCTGCGCTGCCTTCGCGGCGACGGTGCGAAAGATGGCGAATGAGCGGGCGCAGCGGCGACACCGCGACGACCAGGTAGCCAACGAGGACTTCTCATGGAAGCAGTACTTGCAGAAGTACAGCGGACATCAGCGCAACGGCGGCGGCGGCACCTCGAGCTTTTCCCCTGACACGGCACCCTCCGATTTCTCCATCGACACGGAAAGCCTCCCCTACCTCCACCTGCCCTCGTCGGGTTCCGCTGGCAGCGACCACGGGCTGCCACCCAACACACTCGACACGCGTCAACGCGCGACGAAGCGGCAGGAGCTGCAGCCGCTCCTGATGGACACCGTCGGGTCACGTGATGGAGCGGGCCCACCAGCGTCATCGACGGCGGGAGCAGCAACGGCCCTGCTGTCACCAACGACGAACACGTCGAACAACACTGGTGGTGTTGGTGGGTGCTGGGCTCAGGGGAGTGCGGCAAAGCTGTTTGCGAAGCACGCGAAGTCGGAAAAGGGACCCACCGCTACCTGGGGTGGTCACGCCTTCCACACAAAGTCGTAACGTGTAGCTGCATGAAAAAAAAAGGGGGAGTACAGCTGTGCCTCGCTGCCTGGGCTTCTACACCGTGTTTTGTTCCTCCTGTGAAGCTTGGAGCTTTTCTCTCCCCACTTCCCCTCACTCCTCCCACTACGCCCACTGCCCACCGCAACAGCACGAGGAAGAAAAGAGAGGCGTAATGACTGTTGTGACGACGACGAAAGGCCACAAAAAAGTGGGGCAGAGTTGACGGCCGATGTTTGCGCTGTGTTTGTGCATGGTTTTTTGTGGCGCTGCTGTTTTTGTTTGCTCGCCTTTGCGGCGCTCACCGCCGTCTCTGCGCGGGTTAGAACGAAACCACCACCACCACAGCAACATCAACATCAACGACTGCCAAGAAGTGGGGATTATAAAAAAAAAAAAGCTCTCACAGCGAAGTGGCGGAGGAGGGGAGAGAAGGGGGCGTTTTCGACTCCTGCTATTCATAGTCGCTTCACTGATCGTTGTGTATTATCTTACTCCTGAGGAGGAAAGAAGGGTTGGCGTGTCGAGGCTCGTATGCCGGTATTCAGTCACCTTTGTAGGCTTTCTCCCACCTTGTCTTTCTCTTCCTTCGTTTTTTACCTTTCTACAATGAAAAGAGAGCACAGCGCAGGTTTCTGTCCACCAAAGCAGACAGCGACGTGCTGTGTGGGTAGTCCGCTGCGTGCTCTCGCTCGCTTTTTATCTTCTCTGCCTGTTTGTGCAAAGAGATGCGTGGGAGACGGGGTGGCCCTCCTCCACGAGGGGCGAACGACGCGCCCTTGTTTTTTCCTTTTCGCGGTTCCGTGTTGGTACAACGGACGGATTACGGGTGCTTCATGGGCGGCGTGGCGATCGTAAGTTTGCTCGCAGGGCCCTGTGGGCGAGACGCCGGTGCTTCACTGCAGTCGCACACACACACACACACCCACACACATTTACATCCGCACGTACGCGCACTCCTCCACCTCGCTCTTCTTTGCCTTCTCTCTCTTTTCTTTTACATTGCTGTTGACACCGTTTTTCACGTCGCTCTCCTCGGCTTTGCAGCCTGTGCCGGCGGCCTCACTTTCCTCACAGAAAAATAGAAAAGGAAAGTTACTGGGTTACGTAACAAAGGAGCTGCGCTGCCGTCGCGTCACCTCCTCGCTGATTCAGCGACTACACACCCTCACGTTTTACTACTATATAGAACACCAACTCAGACAAGCTATCACTGGGTATTGCGGCCTTCGACATCAGCTGAAGTCGTGGCACTAAATCGCGCTACGACTTCTCACCTCTCCTTTTTTTTCTTGAGAAGCACAGCTGCTACCGCGAGCGCGAAAGAGGCTCGCAGGTCGTCATCATAGATATTAAAGGCAGGGGCACCAGCAGAAAGCACCAACTGCTTGCTGCTATGTGGCGCTCCGAGCGGAACGCGTTCGTGCGCACCACGCCTGCGCATCTCGACACACAGTACAGCGTGGCGGGCCGCAGCGCCTCGCTGCTTACGGATGACATCGCTGTTAGCAATGGCCGGTGGTTTCACGTGCCGGGCAGCTGTCGCAGTGCTGCCCCCCCGCTGCCGGACGGTTTAGTCTCCTCCGGGCTGCAGACATCCGCGCTTCCGGTGTTGCAGCGTACCTCCTACCAGGATGTGCGCAGCTGGGAGCATCCCTCCACGGAATCGGTCGATACAGGTGAGAGGTACGAGTACGTAAGCAGCGACAGCATATCGTGTCGTGGACGCAGCACGGAGGCACGCTTCGCTGCTGCTGCTCCGACGGGCGAGGAGGTCAGCCGACTTCTCCGTCAGTACAGAGATGAGAACACGCGCTTGCGGGAACAGCTCCGAATAAAGGCTCTGCACGAGACTCACCTCACCTCCAAGCTGGAGGAGCTGAGTCGCCGCCACGCCCTGTTGCAGCTCGAGTGCCAACGAACTGCTCGTGATCCCATTGTGACCCACGTGTTTGCGGAAGACGCAGAAAGCACCACGACGTCTACGACAGGAGGCGGGGTGGCGCCCGCTACATCCCTGTGGAAGGCACACAGTCAGCTAGCTCAAAAGGAAGATGAGGTGCGTCAGCTGCAGGTGACGGTGCGGGAGCTGGAGGGGCGAGTGACAGCTTACCGCGAGGCTCTGCAGCGGGCCCGTGTGTACCGGCGGACGCGCCGCAGCCACAGCGACCCCACATCAACGGAGGACAACCCTCCCACGCAGCAGCATGTGGAGGCCTCGGATACCCGTCCTCATCGCCACCACGGCGATGATGACCATGACAACGACAGCACCGCCAACCGCGAACCCAACTCGCGCCGCGGTGGTGCCCCTGCCTCCCTGCACGTTCTCCTGCTCGAGTCGCTGAACACGGCTGACTTCCTCGTCAAAGTTTTTAACGCAATCCAGCACTGCCAAAGCACCCCCCACCGCGACGGCGATGGGTGCGGCGTAGCGAACCCTCTCAACTCCACCACCACTCTCTGCCCACGCAGTCGTGAGGAGTGCACGTTGCGGTGTCTGCAGGCGGCCATGAAGGGTGCCACCCTCCCGCCTGACCTTCTGGAGTTGGCGGACGGCCCAGAGAACAACACGTCGGCGGCCAACGTTGAAGCGGCCTTGGCGGTGCGGGAGGAGCTGATGTACTGCGAGACGGTCGCGGTGCGCCTCGCTGCTGGCCTACTCGGTCGACGAAGTGGAGGTGCGATGTCGGTGACGGCGGAGTGCAGCACCGCTGATGATGCTGATACTGCTGGTAATGTTGCTGTTGTTGGCTCTGCCGGCGCGACCACTTCAGCGTCGCCGCAGCGTTCGGCGGCAACGCCATCCCATTCTCTCAAAGCGAAAGAGGCGTCGTCAGTGAGTCGGGTTGGGAATGACGAGGCGGCGTTGCCTTCCATTCGTGGCACCCCTGCGAAGGCGCCATGTGCCAAAGCCTCGCGATGCCGTCCTGACATGGATGACTGCGAGGTCCAATGAGAGTAGTGCGTACCTCTGCAGGTATGATTGATGCGTCCGGACAACGTCTCCAACGCAGTTTCCGCTGCAAACCAAGCTCCCCCGAGTGGTAGTGGTTTCACGCTGCTGCGGTGGTGCTTTGGATCCTTCTTCAACGCCTCTCTTTTTCTTTTCGAGGGTGAGGGGCTTCTCTTTCGCACACACACACACACACACACAACACACACAACACCACACACACACACACGTACACACACAAGAAGAAAAGAAGTTTAACAGGCAAAAGCGGAATAGGTGACGCTTCGTTGCGGAAGGGAACCGACATTGACCTAGCCGCGCCAACACACATGCTCACAAATACACACGTACACTTAAGAAGTACGCCAAACATGTGTGCAGCTCTCCTTCCTGTCCTCATCACTTCTTTTTTTTTTGCCTTTCTTCCTCCTCCTCTCCACCTGCGTGTTCTATGCTGCTGCCATCATCGACGTCCAACGCTCATCCTCCTCTCTCCCACACATACACACACAAAACAACAACAACACGTTTGTCCATTCGAGCAACAATAGTGCTTTACGTAAAGCGCTTCTCTCTCCACTACAGCGTAGTAGCATAGTTTTTATTGCACCTCCTCTTTTTCTCCCCAAACACCGCTGTGAAAGAACACATCAGCATGTCTCAGCAGCTCGCCTTCCACGATGTGTCGAACGAGGCAATTGCGCACATGAGCGCTAGCGAGGCCCTGCAGAAGCACCTCGAGAATGCGCAGCTGGCCCACCGCGTGTGTGTGGCGAAGGCTCTCAAAGCCAACGAGCCGCCAGTGGAGAAGTGTTCGCTGACGTGGGGTGAGGTGGTGATGCGCTACAACCAGTGGGCCGACTACCGCCCGCCTTTCCAGGACAGCGAGGCCCAGAAGAAGTACTCGAAGTTCTGGACAAAGAAGCGCCAGCTGGCGGATGACAACAACCCGTTCAAAGCGTAAAAACACAAGCCACCAGAAGCCAAGAGAACTCACAGCACGTTACCACTCCCCCTTTCCCTTCACACACGCACACACACTGGTGATGGTTGCCACGTGAGGTACGCATGAGTCTGGGAGGCAGTGGAGAAGCTGCTGCGAGCGTCTTCACAGAATGTGAGCGGGTGGGACGTTGACGGGGCCTACTCATTTTCTTTAAGTGCTTCCCTTCCAGGCAGCCGCAGCTCGCGCAGTCTTCTGTGCTGCGGGTGCGCTTTTCTTTTGTTCTCTCTCTGTGTGTGCCTCTGTTTTGCTGGATGCACTTAACTGTAGGTGGGACTTGTTCACCCTCTTTCACACACACACACACACACACACACACACACATACATACATACACGCTAAGACGGCGCAGAGGTGGGTGGGTGCGTGTCGTGCGTTGTCGCCCTCACCTTCTTCACTCGCTCGCAGCGGGCGGTGCAGCCTCTTAAGAATCCCCCTCCCCCAAAAAGTAACAATGGAGGAGGGCTGCAAGGGGAGTGTGCGTGTGTCACTGTGATGTGAAGGAAGAGGGATAAGCTCCCTTGAAGTAGCGTGTCGTATGATTAGGAAAAAAAGAACAGTAGCCAACCAGAAAGTAAAAATAATGCAACAACGGCAGCGGTGTCTGTCGTCGCGACGACGCGGGCTCAGTGAAGCATAGGTGTATGCATGTGTGTGTGTGTGTGTGTGCTGTTCGCTGATCTGCCTGTTTTTTCTCCCCTCTTCTCCTTGGTGACGAGAGAAGTGTCGGACGGTGATCCTGCCGGAACGGGGAAAGGTGCACAAAGGGCGGCAGGGGATCCACTGTGCCTGTTACACACCCGCCTGTGCTACGCGGAGTTCGCTAGGAGGGGGATGGAGGGGGTGGGGTGGGGGAGGGCAGTTGCTTCATCATCTTATTGCTTAAGGACAACGGCGACTCGCCCGAGCACATGCTGGTGCCTCTTCTCTCCTCTGCTTTTTTGCTTTTCGTCCCTTGGCTTTGAGCGTTGAGTCTCTCCCCTCCACACACTGCACACCGCGTCATCCAGAAGCTCCATCATCTCCTCTCCTCTGCTTCTCTCTTTCTCAGATTAGTGCAGCAGCAAACGCTGTCGTCGGCTCTATACGATGTCCTCCAGCGGCTCCTCGTCACCGGCGCCCAGCCAGTTTTTCATCCTTGTGTGGGCAGCAGGGCGGGAGACGCCCCTCTACGCGTGTCCCTCCCACCCCGCAGCGGAGTTGCAGCTGCACACTACACCTGCCATCCACGCCGTTGCACTGTATCGTTACTTCACCTCTCTCGCACTCCTCACAAGTGGCACAGCTGGGGCTGGGAGGGTGACGGAGGGCAGTGAGACCGGCGTGATACTGACATCTTCCGTGGTGCCTAGCGGGTGTAGGGAGGGACGAGACACCACGACGGCGGCTCCCCAACTGCACCCGTGCGTGTTTGGCACGACGGCGCTCTTCCACGTGGCGGTGATCGCTGCTGCCACCCTTGCAGAGACACGGCCGATGACGATGACGGCAGAGTGGCTGCGGTGGATCGCGCAGGGCCTCCTCGCGTCGCTGGAGCCCGCTGCGTGGCAGGCCAGCCCCGACGTCATCCACGCATCGCCGTCGTCCTCGCCACCACCGCTGCGGCACGCACGCCGTAGACTCGCGATGCCGCCGCCGACGTCAGCCGCCGACCTCGCCGCACAACTCACCCGCTTCTGGGAGGCCGCTGAGGCACTTACAGCGGCGACATCAGCGGCAATGGAGGGGTACGGTGTGAGCGAGGTTCTCGCGGAGGGTGACCACGGTGCCCTCTCGCTATGGGCGTTGTTGGAGGCGTTCAGTGCAGCATCGTCGATGCAGTCAGGGAGTGCTGTGGCACCCGTTGCGATAGCCATCAAGGCGTATCTCGACCGCTGGTGGCTGCCGTTTGTCGCTCCTGTGGCACACAACGGCACCTCGCTGCAGCTTGCCGGCTACTTCTCCATCAGGGAGTGCGCGTCTGCCGTGGGGGGAGGAAAGACGAGTGAAGACTTCCCGCAGCACCCGCCATCTGCCATTCCAGCCCTCCTCAGCCTCTCAGGCGCCACAGAGGCGCTGACGCTTCTCGCACGCTTTTGTCAGCACCACCACAACCAACCCCACGCGCTGCCAGACATGAATGACGGCGACAGGTCTTTTCTTTTCGCGATGCAGTTGAGTACGACAACAGCGCTGGTCGCGGTGGACACCGGCGTTGTCACCGCTGCAGCACAGCGTGTCTTCCAGGTCGCTGTGGTGCGCAACGGCAGCGGGCTGCATCGTATACACCGTGCGGAGAAGCCCGGGTGCTTCACTCCCGTGGTGGTGCGTCGCGTGGACGCCGGCGACGTCTTTAGAAAAGGGGAGGCGAGTTTGTGGAATGAGGCCGTGTTGAGTAGTGTGGGGTAGGGGTACGTTGTGGGACCTGATGGCCTGCAAGAATGCTCCTGCGCGCAGCTGCACCAGGGAAGTGATGCAGAACGCACAGAAAACAAATGTATAGAAAACAAGAACATTCTTGTTGCACCTCGTTCTGCGTGCACTGGTGTGCGCGGTCGCAGGATGCGCGGCTACGCATACATTGCGGAGATGTGACGGCGTCGTCGTGGCCTCCGCGGACACCCCGCTCGCAAACGAACAAGAAACTAAACAAACGCAACGCCACCGAAGGGGCCACCTCATACATGAGCGACGTGTTTGTGCACGGAGTCGCATGACCCTCCCTCTTCCTTTCATGTCTGCTGCTCACCTACTCGCATCCGCTCCCTCTCTCCCTCCCCTCCTCCCCTCCTCCTTTGTGCAGTGTCAGCGGCCTCCCTCTCGCCCCCTCGCTTCCTCCCTTTCCTTGTTTGCATCCCTCTTTCTTTTTTCTTCTCCTACCTCCATCCCCTACATCCCCGCGCCCCTTCCACGATGGTGAAGCTGACGGTTGTGTGCCGCGCTGTGTCGAGCGCGGTCGACAAGCAGACGTGCGAGCTGACGTGCATTGAGCGCCAGCCCATCTCTCTCAGCGTGGTGGAGGAGCAGCACAACGCGTACGTGCAGGTGTTCCGCAACATGATTGCGGAGGGCTACAACGTGGAGCTGATCGAGCTGCCTGCGCTGAACGACCTGCCGGATTCGATGTTCGTGGAGGACGTGGCGATGCTGTACAACGACTGTGCGGTGATCACGCGTCCTGGTGCGCCGTCGCGCCGGCCGGAGGTGGACCCGATAGTGGCAACGGTACACAAGCTGCGGCCGGACCACTACCGCATCCAGGAGCCCGGGACGGTGGATGGCGGCGACGTTCTGTACGTGGCGAACTCGAAGTACGTGTTTGTGGGGAAGTCGACGCGGTCGAACGACGCTGCGTTTGAGCAGATGACGGCGTACCTGGGCAAGCACGGACTGGAGTGCGTGCAGTGCGTGGTGAAGGGCTGTCTGCACCTGAAGTCCGCCGTGAGCTTTGCGTCGGAGGACACGGTGCTGCTGAACCCAGCGTGGATCGACCCGGCCATCTTCGCGTCGCGCGGGTTCCGCGTGATCGAGACGGACGCGGCGGAGCCGGACAGCGCAAACGTGCTGAGTTTCTCTGCGGAGAAAGACGGAGTGGCGCTGCGGACGATTTTCTCGCCGGTGGCGTTTCCCGGGACTGCGGCGCGCATCGCCGCGTTCGCTGCGGAGGAGACGAAGGCTGGCCGCCCGACGCGCCAGATCTTGCTGAAGGTGGACGAGATCGCGAAGGCGGAGGGTGCGCTGACGTGCTGCTCTCTGCTAAGCTACAGCGCGTAATTCGATGCCGTCGTGCCCGGGCCACTTCTTTTTCTATTTTCTTATGATGGCTGTGTTTTCTTCCTCTCCTCATTTTATCGCTGGGAGCCGCACGCACACCGGTGCTGCGCGGCTGCGTGCGGCTCCCTTTCTGTGTTTCCTCTTCTTTCGTCTTGTTTCTGCGCCTCTCGCGGCTCAACACGTCCGCTGCGGTTGTCAGTGCCGTGTGGGTGCCCCTGTGTGACGTGCAACGGGTGCCGCCTCCGCCTCTCTTTCTCTCTTTCTCTCTCTCTGTGCGCTTCATGCACCCCCGCTTATGCTCGTCTTCTCCTTTCTTTGTCTTTCTCACCCTTTTGCGGTTGTGGTGATGACGGAGGGTGCGTGTTGATTTTTGCGCATGCGGTGGGCGGCATCCCAGTGGCACCCAACGCCGATGTGCCGCGGGAGGGTGCTGGGGATGCAAATGTGTCTCTTTTCTCTTTAAGTGTTTTTCGTCTTTCTGTCTTCTTTTTTATAGTGTGTATGCGTGTTTCCGTGCCGCGACACTCGCGGTGACGGGAGGCGTGGTGCGTTCGATCCCCACTTTTGCGAGCTCCACCATCCCGACAACTCGCATAAGTGGGCAACGCCGGCATGGTGAACCGTCGCAGCGGAAAGCACACCGACGGAGCACGAACACAGTTCGTTAGGCTCGAGTACAACGCTAAGCAGCCGTGCCGCGGTTTCCTGAGGGAGTCGTCGTCGTGTGTGGCAGTGAGCTTTTCATATTTCCATCCTTTCTCTTCTACATGCGTTGCTCCCCCTAACACCCGTTGAAAATAAGCAAAAATAGAAAAGACTGTAGTACAACACACCACCGGGCGGTTGAGGGGCACACGTCGCAGCCACACGCAGTGCAGGGGGCTTGCCGCCCTGCCGACTTGGCAGTCTTTCTTCATCCCCTTTCCAAATAGTTCGTCAGACGTGCCATCCTTCCCTTCCCTTAAGAAAGACAACAACTTGCCGTCGCTGCCAGTGTTTTTGCTCTGTTGCGGCGCTGCGATGAAAGCGCCACTACCACCACAACGAAGAAACAGAAAGCAGAAGACATCTGCTTTGAAATGCATGACGTTGCTTTTGTGCGTGTCCGACTGTGTGTGTGTGTGTGCCACTTCCCCTGCTTCTGCGTACCCCCTTCTCTTATATTCCTTGTCAAGAACGTGATTTCGACTGCGTTCCACCACCTAAGGGGTGCCTTCTTGTTTGGTTTCCGCCCCCCTCCTCCTACTTCTTCTTCCTCCCCTTCACCACCCCTCCCTTCACTGCGTACTGTCGTTGTTGGAGTCGTCGGCTGGAGTTCCGAAGAAGTGACTGCGTCACTTCGCCGTCCTCGCTCGACGCTGCCCTCCGTCAAACGCAGAGAGACATCTCACTTCTTTTCGTGTTCTATTCTATTTCTTTCTATTCCACTTCTTCCCACTTCCGCTACTTTGACAGTTCTCTCTCTCTATCTATGATTTCCTTTTTTTTTCTGGAAAACCTCCTCGAAATTTTTACTTCTGTTTTCTTTGTTTATTTACCACTGACCACACTAATTCGTGATCGATAAGCAACACCAACTCTGCCGCTGTTGGCTCCCTCCACTCTTCCCAGCTCTTTTTTTTTGGCGTGGTGCTTCTGACTGCTGAAAGTCGGCCCCGCTTTGTGCTGCCTCCTGCTGGCGAGCAGACGTCTGCTGCTCGCTGAGGTGGTTTCCGTTTTTTCAAATAAATCTGCTTTGCTTTTATGTCTGTTTTTATGTTTCTCTCCCGTCAAGAGCGTTTCTTCCCCTTGCGTGTACCTTTATCTGTTTTCTTTACTGTGTTATGTTGTCCCCCCTCCCTGTCTTTCTCTCTCTGATTGAGTGTGCTGCTGGTCTTCATTGCCGTTGGCTCATCTGAATTGTGTTTGCCACCCTTTCTTTTCTGTGCTTTTTTTTTGAGTAGTGGCTGCGCGTCATTATGTCATTGGACGACACGACTCGCACCGTGGGCACCTTCCCCACCGACGCAGGCGTGGATAGCCTGGGGGTGCCGGCTGATGTGCCGCCCGTCGCGTCGTCCTCCACTGTGGATACGACGATGACGCTGCTCGCCGTGCCGTGGGCGCTGTGCACCGCCTGTCTCATCGCGGTGGTGCTGTACGTCAACATCCACAACTTCGCGGTGGACGGGGCGCTGAGGGTGGCTGCACGCACGGAAGGCGTCGTGGGCACCATCTCCTCCACCCACCGCAATACCGCCCGCTATACGCTGCTCGCCGTCAGCGTGGTCGTCTTTTTGCTGCACATCGTTTTCTCCTACTTTCTCTTTCGTCATGCATACCACATCGTGCTGGGCATTAGCGCCTCGTTACTGGATCTTTCGAGTATGGTGGAGATGATCCGACGTCTGCACTGTGGTATCTTCTTCTTTGTCGACTCGGTGACGCGTGCGCGGCGGGTGGAGGAGTGTGGGCGGTACTGGATCATGGAGTTCTCTGCCTTCAAGGAGATCAGCGCGGCAGAGGCGGCCCTCAACACGGTCAGCCTTCACATCTCAACAGAGCAGCAGCAAAGCGCTCTCTACGACGGTGTCGGCCATCACGCCGTCGACCTGTCCCTCTCCACTTCCGCCTCCTTTCAGCGTAACTTCTCTCCATCGCTCTCCTTTCCGTCCTCGCAGCACCCCTCAGTCGAGGCGACGGCGGCGCAGCAGCAGTGGGCCAGCGACGAGGCCACCGCTCACCCCATCGCCGACTCGCTGCTGTTCAACTCCGGCGGCAACGGGCGTCTCCGGCCGCTCTCGCCGGGGATGGACGTGTCGACGACGACCCACCTCGGGGCCTCGATGCAGTCGCTGTCCGTGCTGTCGGAGTTTCCTCTGCACACACGCCCTTTCTGGCTCACCCTGCGGCGCCGCCACGTTGCGCTGCTACGCATCGCCTTTCTCTCGTATCGCCAGCTGGTGCAGGGGGAGGCGGAGGCGGTGGTGCACATCACAAATAAATTCCTCTCCGCGATATTCCTCTGCACACGCCGCTTTGACGCCCACCTGGTGGAGCTCTTCAACGACTCGGCCATTCTGTCGTGGAACGGCTTTGTGGAGAGCAGCGGCGATTACGCGGCGACGTGTGTGCAATGTGGGTACTGGTTGTACGAGCACTTTTTGCGCGGACTAAAGGAGGAGGAGAGCGGAGCCTTTTTCAGCCTGGCGGGGTTCGCAGGCCATGTCGTGTGTGGCACCACGAGCGAAGGGGCGTACGTGCTACACGGCAGGCCCGTCACAGTGCTGCGCGAGTTGCCCTCGCTGCTGGAGCAGCGGTATCGCAAGTACGTCTGGCTGGGCGCCACCCCACCACCGACCGTGCAGGACGGCGTGGAGTTCGTGCGGTGGGGCACCGTCAGGGCTGAACACAGTTTCTCCTTGGGGCTGTACGACATGGGTGCGTCGCTAGACAACCCAGCAAGAGCGGCGACAGCGGACGGTCCACACCGGCAGCTGCGGGTTTGGCACGCCCCGGAGTGGAGGCTGTTTGGTGAGGAGAGAAGCTTCATGGTCGTCGCACGTGGGGCGCCGACCGCCACTGCCGCGACCGTCGCGACGGGTGATGGAAAAAAGAAAGAGGAGGAGGCGGACAAGACAAAAGATATGCCGCCAACGTGTGCTGCTGCCACCGCCATGACCCGAGTGAGTGAGCTGTACCATCCTCTTTCGCCGGAGACCTTTCGCGACCACAACCACATTCTCTACCAACTTTCCAACACCATCCTCGGCGAGTCGAAGTCGTGCGTCGTGCGTCTTGCCATCTCTCACAACGGCACCCTCGTCGCCGTGAAGGAGATCAAAATCGAACGCGGCAACGTCAGCGCGATGCGGCGGCGACGCTACCAGCGCGAGAAGCGCATCGTCGTGGCGCAGGACGATCAGCTAGCGTGGATGAACGAGGTACGAATAATGGAGAAGCTGCATCACACCTGCATCGTGGCGTACATCTCTTTTCAGGAGACCGCCGACCGCCTGCGCATCGTCATGGAGTACGTCGGAGGCGGCAATCTTCTTCAGTTTGTGCAGCAGCAACAGCAGCAACTTGGAGAAGACTGTACCGCGAGTGACGGTGGTGGTGAGGGGGTGGTGGGTCGACCACCTATGGAGGTGCTGCTGCGCAGTGTGCTGGAGGGTCTCGATTTTCTTCACCGCCACCGCATCATCCACGGTGACATCAAACCGCAGAACGTGCTGGTGCCAGACACAGGGCCTTGCAAGCTGGCAGACTTCGGCATTTCGCGGCGCGTCTCGCACGCCGCCACCCATCCAATTGAAGGCACGCCTTTCTACATGGCACCCGAGGCGACGCGCGGCGCGGCCTCCACCGCGTCTGACATCTGGAGTTTCGGAATTATGCTGGCGGAGATGCTGACGGGACGGCTTCCCTATGACCCTGATATCACCGACTCCTACCTCATCGCACAATTTATGTTCGGCGAGGATGTGGAGCGACACCTCTGCACCCCGCTGAGCCCTGATGCCCACGACGTGTTCCTCGCGTGCACGCAGTACGAGCCCACCAAGCGGAAAACCGCCAATGAACTTCTCCAGATGCCCTATTTTGGCAAGAAAACAAAGTCAACACGTCACGATACACAGTGAAAGCTGTTTTCTTTCTTGCTTTCTTAAAAAAAGATCTTTATTGTTGAACCATGTACCCAGCTCTTTCCCTTTGCTGTTTTTTTTTCTTTTTGCGCCTGCTTGCTTCTGTGAGCTCATTCATCTCTCTCTATACGTAAGTGCGTTGCATGCTGATTCGCATTGGAGAGGGTAAATTCATATTTATACATATGTGCGTATACGCGTGTGTGCCTCTTACTTTCTCTCCCTCTGTGCTGAGCATTAAAAAAAAAAAAGCCATATTCCCCTAACCTTCTACCTTCTGTTTTTCCTCGTTGTGTGTGTGCGTGCTCCTTTTTTCTTTTTGTTCTCCTTGCCTCTCCGGCTCCTTTGCAGATGGCTCTCAAGATAATACAAAAAGAAAGAGTAAGAAAAGGACTTCTATACACCCAGGCCTCATCTCCCTTTTTTTTTCCCCACACCTACACGCCAACACACACGAACTCTACCAATGCAACCTGTTAAGCTGCTCGAACGCTGTTCACTAGTTTATTTTTCTGAGTCTGTTATTACTGTCACCATCTAGCTTTCTTTTCTTTATTTCTTTCAAGGCAAATGAAACCCCACCCACTTTGCTTTTTTTCCCCGTGCTTTTCTCTGAGATTCTTGAGAGTCAGTATATTCTCTTAATTATCTGCTGTCCTCGGCGTCTTCGTCTTTGCGCTTCACGAAGGAGCTCCTCTAGAGCCATGGCAGCAACCACCATCACAAAAGTCCTCTGTTTTCAGCACGTCTTTCGTCTCTTCACAGGTGTTTCTTTTTACTTTACATTTGAGTCACACCCTGCTCACCGCAGAGGGTGTCAGGGCGTAATAAATACACGACGAGCAGCGAAACGCTTCCCACAGGATGCGCGCGAGTTCCATCAACCAAAAAACAAAAACAGAACATTCAAGCCAACGCCACGGCACCTCCACAGACCCTCTGCGGTTAGTGCGAACGCCTTCTTTGCACGACTCCAACACAGAGCACGATCAGCATTATTTTCATTTTGTTTATTCGTAAACTGTACTGAACTCTGCTCGCTACAACGAAAGCCCTTCCTCAATGATACTGGCATGATGTAGAATAAAACAGGAAAACAAAGACCTGTTTCTTTCCCTGCATGTGCTCATCGCAGCAAAACTCCAGCTGCACCAACGAGCCATCCCTTTATGAAAACAACTCAACATCAACGACCATCTCGTCTCCTCATCCTCGCCTTTAGCTCTCTTCTTCTCTATCCGATGCACGTACGCGACCGTAACCTACCCCAATTCATCTCACAAGACGTGCCACCCCCCATCGCAAGCTCATCTCAGCTCACTCATTTCCCCCACCTCACCTCACCTCACTTCACATCTCTCCCCACACGACGATGAAGTGCTCTGAGGTGAACCAGGTAGTTCGTGACATGGAGGAGATGATCGGTGTCAACGGCTCCCACCTGCCGCCCTTTGCGTCGTAGGCGCCGGAGGAGTGTCAGACGAAGGGCAGCGAGAACAAGCTAGGCTGGGATACCACCGACTTCGGCCGTGGCGACTTCAAGAAGATCGGGCAGGTCCTGATCAAGATTTGCGGCAGAAACCCGAAGATGCACGACAAGTGCAAAACGCCGTACGCGGCGGAGCTGCTGCTGGCAAACAAAGAGCAGATCACACCTTACCACTGCCAATGGCAGATGGAGGACTTCATCAACCGCGGCGGCGCCATCCCTGAGGCAAAGCTGTACAACATGGACAATAGCGATCCGAGGGAAGGCATCGACTACAACTTGGACGTCCACGTGTGGTGTGACGGCATGCAAAAGACCCTCCCTGCAGGTTATGTGCTGCAGCTGCGGCCTGGCGAGAGCGCCACCACGACGCAGGGCTTGTATCAACAGCTGTCTGCGAAGCTCGGTTGCTGTGCCGTGCTGCTCGGCGAGGTGTGCCAAAGCGACGACGACAACACCGACGACAAGTTTGCGGTTAGTGAGGGCAGCTTCCCCACGATCATCGAAGGCGAGCCGTCGTACTGGTTACTGTGCAGCGAGTAACCACCTGCTGACGCTGGTGCCGCTGGTGCAAAGGAGACGTCTCTTTCCTAAAATCGCATGCCTCGTGGTGTGGAGGTCGCGCCGGATTATTGCGGTAGTATGAACGCGTTATCGATGTGGCTGCTGGATTACTTATGGCGGTGGTTGTTTTTGTGGTTGTGGTTGTTCATGTGGTTGTTAATGTGGTTTGTTAATGTGGTT
>OESO01000034.1:0-11502 GCA_900240985.1 Crithidia bombi | reverse complement strand
CGCCACCTGCCGACGGTAGCCGCAACGAGTTTAATGAAAAAGCAAGCTGCAACAGGTGCCTCTGGTTTTATTCTCTTCAGATCCGGTGAAAAAAGCAATACACAAGGCGAGAATAGTGCGATGATACCTACAACAGCGTATTTACACTGAAATACTCCTCGGACAGATCGCCGTTCTTCACAGGCAAACATCATTTGAACAACGCGCTGCTTTTGCTTTTTTGTGAGGCGGTGGATTCCCCCAGCAGTAGACCATTTCCCTGGGCCAGTGAAGGGTGATGAACGAGGAGCTTTTGTTCAGCCAAGAGGCGCCCCTGGCCCTCGGGCTTTAGTGGAACGGCAGTTCGATCACAGAAAAAACCCAAAGCAGCGGAAAGCCAAGCGCAAGGGCACACAGCACGCCATCGCCAACGCGCGTGTTCAGGAAGAGCCTACGCCGAAGATGATCCATAAGGGGGCCGCAAATGAGACAGGGACACCGGCTACTCGTTCTGCAACTTTCCTAATTAGCCATTCTCTATCAGCACACTTTGGTATAAACCTCTGCGTACTGCATTCTGCCATATTCCGGAGAAAAAAGACATCGGGCGGGTTGGTGTGTCACCTTGCGCCGCGCCCGGTTTATCAACGTGGTATAATGGCATCTCTCCCCATGGCCCAACCCCACTGAAGAATCGAGAAAATCATGACCACCCACTTGGCAGTCATGCAGAATTACAAACGTTAAGGATGTGGACGTTGCAAGACAACTCACGCCATTCAGAGCCCTGTTTCCTCTCACGCTAACGACATGAATCGAAAGGCAGCCACAGTAGCGAGGCAAAGGGCCACCAGGCCAACGCGTAGTGTAAAGCCACGCCAAAAAGCGAAAGGCGGAGGCCGCCCCCCTCCCCCCACACCCGCCGAGCGCACCCGCCACCAATTGACACAACGGCACTAGCGGTAGATCCGGCACCCATCAAACCGGCAACATCCATCGGCGTGCACAAGGAGACCACGTAGCTGCGATGTGGGCCCGGGTGCCCTTTTCGTGAGATGGTAAGGGGGGCGGGGGCGTCGGTGGCACACGCCCCTGCGGGGACGGAACCCGTGTGACGTGCACGGCGCCCCCGGTTGTGGTTCCCGAGGCCGCCTGCGCGGTGGCTGTTCCGTGAATTGTGGCGCCCCAGCAGTGATTAGCACGCACTGCTGCGTGCTGACGTGCGCTTGGCCAGGCCAAACATAGGAAGCTTCACAAAGGTAAACACGCCAACATGTTGAGCCGCTTGGCGGCAGCAACCCCACACGTTGCCCAGTCGGAGGGGATTTCGGTTTATGGGCCGCCAGCGCCAGAGACGCACCGTGAAGAGGCCACACGGTAACGAAAACAGAAGACGCACAGAACAAGGAGGAGTAGAGGGAGTTAGTTCCACAACCAGCGCCGTCAAGGATCCGATTTGGCCATCTCTTCTCGAAAAGAAACACACCAGCAACATCTGAAGGGGGCCGGCCTCGAGGCGCTGCTGACCAAGCGTTTTTATCATCATGACCCCGAAATTCCCCACTGTCACCGTTGGCGGCTCGATGGTTTCCGTCCGGATGCGGTGTTCCAGAAAGGACGCCGCACGCCACCCAAGCGACTGGGCAACTTTGAAGCTGTGGTTTTGAATCGTGCACAGCGGCGGGCTTTTGGTACACCGCGGGTGGCCACCCCGCGGCCGCACCAGAGCCGCCAACACCGCCAGGCCGAGGACCAGAAGCCCGGCCGAGGCCCCGAAGGCCGGCAGGCGTGGCCCGCAGACCGCGCAACCACAGCCGGCGACGCGGGGACCACCCACGGAGGCAACGGCGGCGCCCCCGACACGCTGCGTGGCGGCGGGGCTTCCCATGCCGCTGGGGCCGTGGCCATCACACCCCCTGGCAAGGGGTGCCGGTCCCTTGGCCCTGCGGCCATCTTCCCTGTTGGTGGTGCTGGCGGCGGGGCGTTGGTGGCGAGTGTTCGGGCGGCGGCCACGCCGCAAACGGACGCCCCCGGCCTAGGAGGCCCCAACCTAGCCACAAGCCGTGCCCAAGCGCGTTTTTTGAAGTCTCCTTCGGGACGTCGGCCCCGCCGGCGCGCACCACGGCACTTCTCCAGAGGGGGGTGCCGCTATGAGGCTGCTGCTGGTACCGGGAACCTGGCGACGTCTGGCGCGCCGCCCGCGGAACCCGGCGGGGACAACCATCGAGAATGGCGCGCCATTGCGGTATCAATGGCGCGCTGGTCCAGCGACCGCGCGGATGTAGAGCGCCTCGGCCACCGTGAAACGGCACGCCGCTGCTGTTGCTGTTGTTATTGCTGCCGCCGGGCCGCGTGAGCCTGGACGAGGATTTCCGGCACGTCGAGACGCTGAAGGGTGGTGCGCCTTTCGCGGCGCAGGCCAACGGCAGGCCCCCCCCCTTCTTTTCCCACGCCGGACACTTCGACGTAAGCAAAGGATGAACCGCCGCTTGTCACAACCACCGGCGCGCAGTAGCTGCCATTGCCGAACGGACCCCTCTGCCGCTCGAAAAAAGAAATCCCTGCCACTACCGCTATCGGCACTAACCGTCACACCTTACAAACCGCTTTTTTGCAGCATCCAGTAGTTGAGCCCATCGAGCTCATCCACGGGAATCAAAGGCTCGCCCTAGTTTTATATGCGGGGTCCCGGTACGGGGCACAAGGGCGAGGGAAACCCTCAACGGCACCACAAGATTGGAGTTTTCACGGCGCCTCCGGCATGTATTAGAGAGGTGAAATGAGGGCGAACTTCGGAAACGCACCTTTTTAGTAGACTCATCCTTTCGAGTTCTAAGACCTCTTTTGTGAAAAGGGTCGTTCTTTCCCAATTACCGTCTTCCCCCCCCCCCGCCCAGTCCTTCCTTTCGTGCAAAACTGGGTCACAAAAAGCGACATACCAGCACAAACAGGTTGTTCTAGTCTTTTCGGTATCCTTCCCAAAGCAAAGCGGTGCAGGAACTTGTAGACCTTCTCCACGCTCCCATTCGCTTTTTAGCTTCCTGGAAAAGCTGTATTGCATTGCGAACCTTACCCGACGCTATTGTTGGTTAGTGGTTCCGCTAACATGGAAGTTTTCTTTTTCCTTCATGGTGAAAAGGCAATTAATGCGTGGGCTGCTCATTGTGTTTTCACAATCTCCCACATAGAGGGGATATCGGTGTGAACTGATCTCATTCTGAATCCTGAATGGTCTTTCGAGTGTTATCGCTTTGTGTATTGAATTATGTTGCCATCCCCAGCGGAGGTCATTGTAAGTGCAGTGTTTTCGAAGAACCGCGAAAGATCTGTGGAGCTTAGTGGCCTAAACGAAATTACTACTGAACATCACTATAGCTTCGCCGAGTGCTTCAACACAGCGTCGTGTACCATAGTAACCTCTCTTTCGTGCTGCTGCAGCACAGCAATTCCAAAGTGCGTTGTACAAACCACGTGACTTTATTCTGCCGAGCAAGGTGCGACGCGATGCGGTTGTTTTATTATAACTGTGGAGGCGGTGTGTTATGAGCGTGCTGTTGATGCTGGGCCCCTGGATGTGCTCGTTAAAAAAAAAAAACGCTGGACAACTACCCAATGTGTGACTGGTGTACACCGACGTACCGCGCTAGACTTGCGGCTGTTTTTCTTTTTTTTTTTGCTGATTCGTGTAAACGATTGTGAAAGTGATTTCATTATCGGCTACTCCTGGTTGACGCGGGTTGTTGTAGTTGTACCCGATGCCCATTCAATTTTTCTTCTGCTTAATACTGTTGCCTATCGAGTGGTGTTTTTTCCTGTGTTAACAGCACTGTTTCCCTTTGTTTGCCTGTTTTGTTGTTTTATCCGCTGGAGCACCGAAGTCAGTGAGGCGGACCAACTGGTAAGTAGCTCGGAGGTTTACAAGTTTGCAACACCTTTTTCCCTAGCTCGCTGCTCTTTACACAGACGGGACGCATCCTCACTGCTTCTCTAACGGAAACTGCGAGTACTTGTCGACTTGCTGCCAGATAGCTCAACTACCGTTGCTCTGCTTTGAGGTCGTCGAGCCCAGCTGATGTGGGAGTCGGCCGCAGGCACAAAAAGGAACGTGATGTAGAGGTGGTGGTGGGGGGTATGTGGTTCTTCATAGTTGTAGTTAATGGAGCCAGTGAATAGGAAAACTCTGTTTTTCTTTTCAAGCAACAGTCTCACGTCCTCTTTGAGCGACGCGATATGTTGGATTTGCATGTGGCTTGTCTTGCTGGCACTTTTTCCCTTGCTTAAATACAGAACGGCTGAAGTGCTTTGTGACACTTTTGCTATTTACTGCAAGGTCTCACAGTACATTTGAGGATCTGTTTTATAGGTGTGCTATGTTGTTTTCTCTCCCTCTTAATGAGTGCTCAGCTGGACATGTGCACTCTGGGATTCCAGCCGTGCAACTGCAGCTGTGAAGCTCTTTTTTTATTATTATTCCAGTGCCATATGGGGCACGGATCCTACGTAGAACACGCGTTATCAAGACCTTTTTTTCCCCCAGCTGTTTGCTGCCTCCATCTATGACTTGCATCAAACTCTAATCGAGAATGCGGAAAGGTACGAGCTGTGTTGTGGATGGAGGTTAGCAACGATTCGGGTGATCGTGTACAAGAGCAAAGCGAAGCAGCTGAACTCAACCAAACAAGAAAGAACAGCCTTTTCACATGAAATGCTGCTTGTGTGAGGCACTAAAGCTCCAGACGTGAAGGTGGAGCTGAAGTGCTGTTGTTGGTAAAATACGTCTGCTAGTGCTGCTCTTTTTTCTGTAGTTTTTTTTTTGTTCACAAGTCTCGTTTTTTTTTCTCTGCTTTCTGGGGTAGGCAGTGTTCACGAGTGTGGTGTGTCGTTGTTGTTGTATTTTCCTGTCAACATGCACTGGTTGTGGATGTTTCTTTCTCTGAACTCGGTGTGTTCGCAGTTTGTTGTCGTTTCTATAGCTTTGCGTCTCTGTACCTGACTCGTTGTAACTATGGGCTGCATGCTGTTTGACCGCAGTGGTAAAAAGTGGCTGGGCCAGTGCTGGAAGATCGTTTCCTTTTCCCCCTTTCTTGTTGATAACCGTCATTGGTGTTTCGTGTTTTCTTTTTGAGCTGATAAACAGTGCCACTTTTTGCTTCCTTGGTGCATTGTGTCGGTTGATAGAAAATCGTCCTACTCTGTGATTATCCCCATCATTTTGATGCCTTCCGCAGCTTAGCTCTTTCTTCAGTTTGTTTTGGAGAGAACATCTAGGCAACTGAAAAGGAGAAACTAATCTATTGGCGTCAAGAAATGTTTGCTCTCCCTTTCATATTTGGAAAGCGGATAAAACTCCCACAGGTTCTGCAATGCCTGCCACATCTTTGCTCTTTTTTTTTCTTCTCATCGCTCTATCTTTCCTCCTTCTTTTCTTGTGCTTTGCAAATAAGCTCTTTCTGGGTGTTTTGACGGACAGGACACTTGACGTACTCGTTCTGTGTTCTTGACGCATCAAGCAGGTTTGTCATCAATACGATACAAAGTGGAGGAGATCAATGTTCATCAAGAACATTATCATTTCCGGTTTTCGGTCGTACCGAGAGCAGTCTTTTCCCGATGGCCTGTCACCAAAGACCAATGTGATTGTGGGTAAGAACGGTTCGGGTAAATCCAACTTCTTTGCGGCGATCCAGTTTGTGCTGAACGAGAAGTTTGTGAACTTGCGTGCTGCGGAGCGTAAGGAACTTTTCCACGTCGGAAGTGGACGGCCGGCGCTGTCCATCTTTGTGGAGATCGTCTTTGACAACTCAGACGGCCGTCTCGTGATTCCTGGGCGCTCAGAAGAGGCAGAAGTCCGCATTCGTCGTACGGTGGGCCTGAAGCAGGATGAGTTCCGCGTGAACGACCGCAAGTTCTCCGCTTCAGACGTCCATCAACTCTTGGAAAGCGCCGGTTTTTCCTCAAGCAATCCTTACTACGTCGTGGAGCAAGGAAAAATTGTGAGCTTGGTAAACATGAGCGAGGAGGATCGCTATCAGCTTATCAAAGATGTGGCTGGTACGAAAGTCTACGAGGCGCGGCGCAATGAGAGCGAGAAGATTCTTGCTGACACAAACCTGAAGCAAACACAGATCTCCGAGTCTATCGATGACTTGAGGAAGCGTTTAAAAGAACTGGAGGCTGAAACGAAAGAGCTGAAACAGTTCCAGGACGCATGTGCCGAAAAGAGGTGCATCGAGTATTGCATCTTCAACAATGAGATGGAAAACGCGAAAGAAAGTCTGCAGCGGCTGGAGGAGGATTGGAGCAAAAAGGCGTTGATTTTCAGCAAAACGTACGACTCAGATGAGGCGACGGAGCAGGAAATCGCACAGCTTTCACAGAGGGTGGACGAGATCGCCACTCAAATCGCGCGTCTTGAGGCAGAAAAGACTACTGTGGAGAACGATCTTGGCTCTTTGACGAGCAAGCAGGCGGTCGCAGATTTAGACGCCACAGATGCCGCTGGAAAAGCCGCGCGCAACGCTCGCGAGTACGAATTACTGAGGAAAGAGTCGCAGGAACTCGACAAAACGCTGCGGGATTCGGCAGTCGACCTCGAACGGAAGCAGTTGCTTTACCGTGAAAAGGATGAGACTGCGAAACGCAAGTTTGAGGAGGTTGAAACGCAGCGAAAGGTTCTTGAGCGGCTGCAGGAACGCCGAAACCGTACAAAGCTCTTCAGAAACAAAGGCGACCGCGACAAGTGGCTGAATGATGAAATAGAGAAAAACCAGGGCCTGATTGCTAAATCGCAGAAGGAGCTGAGCTCTGTGTCGCAAGAAATGGAGCGCATAGAGAAAGAATCGAAAGAGCTACTATCACAGGCTTTGGCACCGCAGTTCTCGACCGCAGGTGTTGACCAGAGTCTTCAAGAACATGAGATGAGAATCAAGAATGCTTTGCAGCGTCGTGACCAGCTCAACCAGGAACGCCGTCGGATTTGGCAATGCGTGCACGAGCAGGAGAGCGTGGTGCAGCGTCTTGACGAGGCGGCTCGTAACACACGACACCAGTGGGAACGGGCAGTGCGCCAAGACATTCGTCAAGGTTTGCAGTCGTTGCAGGAGGTGCTCCACGACTTGCGAAATTCACAGCTTTCGGCTGCTGTGCACGGTCCACTTATGGATTTGATTGCAGTGGAGGAAGGTTACCAAACAGCTGTTGAGATCACTGCTGGCAACACTCTGTTCAACGTGGTAGTGGACTCCTTCGACGTAAGCACAACTCTGCTTGCGGAGATGAACAAGCGTCGGAAACCAGGCCGCATTTCGTTTTTTCCAATGGACACTTGCAGAGGAAAGCCCCGCGATATCAAGTCGACGCCGGGGTGCTCACCTCTTTTGTCGAAGGTGAGGTTCGACGAGCGCTTTGCCGGGGTGGTGGCGGAAGTCTTCGGTCGCACGGCCGTGGTCGCTTCGCTTGAAACGGCAACGGAGATGGTCAAGGAACTTCAGTGTGATGTTGTCACCGTGGACGGCGACCAGCTGGGACGGAAGGGCGGCATCACGGGTGGCTTCATCGACAGACGAAACATGAAGCTTCCGATTCGCGACCGTGAAAGGGAAGTGACGAAAAGGTTGCAGGCCGGACGCGCACAGCTGGACAGTTTGTGCCAGGAGGTCGCGACGGTAGAGCAGCAAATCACAGAAGTGCTCAACGAGGTTGAGATGCTGCGCAGTCAGAACGCGACCACTGAAATGGAAGCTGACGCCCGCTTACGTGAGTCGCGCCTGGTCGAGGACCGCAAGGCGCGCCTCGCAACGTTGAAGTCAAACCTCGCGGCAACGAAGAAGGCTGTGGAGAGTTCCATCACTTCAGCAACGCAATCCATTCTGGACTTAAAGAAGGAACTCAAAGAAGACTTCAAAAGCTCGTGGACACCCCAGGAAGAAAGCGAGCTGGAAAAGCTCACCGAAGATGTCGCTGCCGTGCGCGTCGCGTCCTGTGCGATGCAGACGGAAGTACTACAACTGGCCACAGAGATCCAGCTGCTGGAGGACACGGTGCGTCATGTTGGACGACGCAAAGCAGTAGTCGAAGACCGCCTGCGCGAGCTCAGCTGGTCAAAACACGCGAGCAGCGCTGCAGGTGGTGAGCTGGCGGCTGTTAAAGCAGAGAGTGACCTCCTCCTGGCGCGGCTGCGCAAAATCGATGATGAGATTAATCGCAACACGAAGGAGCGCGAGAAGCTCCAGACGCACCTCGATGCGGCGACCGCGAAACAGCTGGGGGTTGCGCGTGATTTGCAAGAGCGCAAGGATGTGGCGGACAAGACGCAAATGCAACGCAGCCTACTGATGCAGCGACGCGATGAGGCGCTGCAGAAGATACGCCAGCTGGGAGTCTTGCCACAGAACGTTACGAAATACAAAAGCGCGTCGCTGGGTAAACTTATGTTCCACCTGAAGGTCGTGAACGAAGAGTTGAAGAAGTTGTCGCACGTCAATCGCAAGGCGGTCGATCAGCACGCAGCGCTGCAAGAAGCTATGAAGGATCTCACATCCCAGCAGGAGACCTTGACACACGAGCTTGAGAGCATCCACGAGCTGATGGAGCACTTGGACGCGAAAAAGGACGAGGCGATCGAGCGGACGTACAAGCAGGTACAGTACCAGTTCGAGGAGGTGTTCAAGCAACTCGTCGGCGCGGAGAACTGTTTCGCTGAGCTGCAGCTTGTGACGTCCGGAGCCACCGACAAGAAGGAGGATCCTTTCACTGGTGCGCGCATTCGCGTCTGCTTTGGTCATGGTGCACCTGTAAGTAACCTGGATCAGCTAAGTGGTGGTCAGAAGTCTCTGGTCGCGTTGGCACTCATCTTCGCTATTCAGCGCTGCGACCCGGCCCCGTTCTACCTCTTTGATGAGATTGATGCGGCCTTGGATGCAGAGTACCGCATTGCTGTCGCGAAATTGATGGAGCGGCAGTCTGGAGAGTGCCAGTTCCTCGTGGCGAGCTTCAAGACGGAGCTTCTCGACGTTGCAGACAAGGTACTCGGTATCTTCTTCCACAACAAGATGAGCCGCATCCAGACCATCTCCAAAGAGGAAGGTGTGAAGCTGCTGAAACAAGCCGCTCTAGAGGACCGCAAGCGCTCGCGTGAAGAGGAAGCGTAACAAGCTGCAAGCGGTAAAAAACGACTAGGGCACCTATTCGCTCAGTGGCACGAGCTTTGCAGCCGCGTTCTGCGCTCTCTGCTTTAGTGTTGTTGTGCTGTGGTTGTTCGTTTGCCTCGTGTCTTTTTTTTTATTTTCAGATCTTTTGACTTGGGACCCTTGCATGCAGACTATGGCACAATCGTGCACAAAGGTGGCACACGTGCATTTGGCATGTGCTTTGCCTTTGTGCAGCGGTTTCGTTTGCCTAGCTGTGTAACGGCTCTCTTTTCATAGAACGATATTCATAGAAGTGAAACTCTCATATTTTGCAGAAGTGCTCTTTCTCTGTTTTTTTTTTTCTTGAGCTCTCCGCTTTCAGTCTCTGGTGGCGCATAAATAAACGAAAACGTTCGGTTGAAGTTCTGGTTTGGCTTTGTGTTCACCCACTTTGTATAGAACGTAGTAGCACTGATGTGCTCTCAGAATTCCATAATTAGCAGCCGGTGTGCATTCCGTGTTAGAGCTCTTTGCGGACGCGATGCATCTCAGACTCGGTGTGGTCACTATTTTATCTTTTGCTTTGTTCTCTGACCATCTTGGAAGCTGCAAAACACATGGGGATGTAGGTGGTGATCAGGCGCCTCCATTGAGTTGAACTCCTGCTGCGCAGTCTTCACTCTTTGGCTGTTGAATGCCATCGTTCACTGCTGAAAACAGGACGCTTTGGCGGCATTCAATTGCCATCTCGCATTCCCGATGTCCGTCAACGCTATTAAATGTTCGCTATTTGTTCTCTTGTCACTCTCTCCACCTCCCATGTATGTGTTTTTTGTGAATATAAAGTGAAGCGTTCTGACCAACGGTTCACAGTGGTTCCTCGTCGTTCCCTCAGCTTGCGTCTCATAGTGAGCGGGACGCAGCAGATGGCAGTGTGCTACACTTGTGCAGGCGTAACCTCTTTGTCCTGGTGGCTCTCGTACTGCGTTCTTTGCTGCCCTTCTTGCGTGTGCCTGGAAAGACAAGTATTGAATCTTGTCAGATCAAAACAAGAGAAAGTATGAGTGAGTACTTCTACGATGGAGAACACATGGAAGGAGACTTCTCAGTGCACGATGTCGTGGCCCAGCGCAAACGAACACGCGTGGACGACGAGGAGCACGCAATGATGTCGTACCCGCGCCGTACCCCGCCGCATGCCCATGTCCGCGTCGTCTGGGGTGAGTTCTCGTCCTTGCTGTCGCTTCGTGGACACGTGTTAGATGCACATGGACACTTCAATACCGCGGAATTCCAAAGTCTCGCGCTTTTCTATAGTCCTACTGTGGTGTCGGTGGAGTCGGGTACGGTAGTGCTGCAATTCGCGGACAGCTCTGCGGTTCATGGGTATGTGACGCATTACACAACTCACCATCCGTGCCCGGTGCATGGGCCTTTCCGGTGCCCGTGCCGCATCATGCACGAAATGGCCGACAGCGTCACGCAGTTGCTTCGCGAGATCTTTTGTCAACACATCCCATTTGATGTGACCATCGACGGCGAGCGAAACCACCCGTTCCTGTGCATTCGCAGTGAATCTCAAACATGGTCCGCCTCGCTTGTTGGTCTGCCGCTTCCACCCCGCACCTTTGGACCTTTTCCACTCGGCGGTATCGCGTCACCGCAGTCCATAAAAAAAAACTGGTCACAGTACAGCCTGAAGAACAAAGTGGTAGAGGACGCGTGTGTCATGTGTGGTGTGACAACCGCAACACAGTGCTCGTCTTGCGCATGTCGACTTTGTGGGGGCTGCGCTGGAACATGCCACCTGTGCGGGAGTATGGTGTGCCATGGTTGCTCAGCGGCGGACGAACACGGCACGACAGTCTGCTACCGCTGCGCACGTTGAGAACAGCTGTGCCGTATCCACTCCGTGAGGCACGCTGTAATTGTAAAGACAGGAAGATGCGGTTACGCTTGTCCTCATCAAGATTTGTATTGGTGGGGTCATTTTCTTGCATGTTTAGTTCCGTCACGCGGCTGCCCTCGCGCGAATTCTGCTAGGTGTTATAGAATGTTAAGGGCAGAGAACGTGCGTGGAGGTTGTGCAACACCAAAGATATGCTGGCTTCTGGTGTAAGCTGATGGCCCTCAGCGAACCGTAAAAGAGCAATCGTGCTGTACGCGCGAGAATAGTACAGTACCAGACATGCCTCTTTTTTTTTATGTTATGCCACTATCAGCTTTCCAAGCATTATTCTCCGCCGTTTCGAGCACACATAGAATTGTAACAAGGACGTATAAAGAAGAAGAGAGTTTTTTTGTTGAAGTAATTCACGAGTTACGTGAACGAGTACCTTCACACACACACACACACACACACACACACGTGGAGTTGGTCTTAGCGGACCTCACA
>OESO01000033.1:22699-125115 GCA_900240985.1 Crithidia bombi | reverse complement strand
GTGGCGTATTTCGTGCGTCGTGTTTACGGCGGTGGAGTCGGGTAATAGAAAGGCAGGCATAGCTGGTATTCCCGTTTATTGTACGCGTACTTATATACTCTAGGTGAAGCTAGTGTTTTTTTTTTTGTGTATCATACTCGCGGAAATCAATGGCTACGTGTGCTCTGGCTGTTTCTGCTGATTACTGTCGTAGTGAGCCACTGTGCGTTTGTGAAGTGCTGCGAGAACAGTGAGTGGTGTGGACTGCCAATGTTTTTTTTTTCTGAAGTTTTCCATCGATTCTTGTTTTTTTTTGTTTGTCTGTAGCATTCTTGCTCGTTGTTTTGTTTTCCGACTTCATTGACTGTTTGAGAGACGTTTGCGCGTCTGTCTTCCTTATTCTTCTTTTTTTCTGTGTTTTTCTCTAATTTTTTTTTCATGCTCGCGATACTTGTCGCTCATTTTCCAAGTATGCTAAGCTTGTGTTCCTGTGACTTGCTTTAAAAAAAAAAACCTCTCAATAGCTGAAACCCCTCAAAAAAGGATACTACGGGCACGCTTCTTTCGGCTGGCGCAGTTGACAAGCGATCTATCGAATGAAGCTCGATGTCTAATCTTCGTGCGTATGGGGTGTGTATATGTGTCGCTGCATTGTTCTTTCTTCCTTTGTCCTTTATTTGAGTTCTTGCTTGGTTTAAGTGCGTGTTTTGTGTGTGCATGCACGTCTCGATATATTCTTGGTTTGTATTATCTGATGTACTTTTGATACGTATATACAAGTAAATAATTAGAAAAATATATACGTATATATATCTTGATACATACTTTATATATATATATATATGTTTGTATATCCTCTCCTGTCATCTTCTTCAGGCTTAAAAAAAAAAAAAATAGTATGGCGATGCAGCTGCACGTACGACTTTCATTTTGTGCGCTGCGGTGTTCTGCGAGATCATTCACAAGCTTCGTGTGCAAGTGTGTGTGGGTGGGTCTGATCATGGTGTGCAGGGTAATGGGGTAGGCTGTGATGAACGGCAACGGTGTCTTACCGAAACCTTGAGTACCACGACGATGCTGCCCTCGCCTACTCCACCTTTCTTTTCTTTTTGAAGATGAGGAAGCGGCTGCGAGCTGAGACTTTCTGCTTGCACAAGTGCGAGAAAGGGTAAGGAGTCGGCCTTATGGAACTACTGACCCACGTGAGTAAAACCTCTCTCTGGAGTGCGCGCTTCTTGATGAGCTGGCACACACACATATACACACACATGCGTACACACAGAATCGAAGCCATGACGGTCTTCTCCGACCAGTGCCAACGTCTGCAGATTGCTGTTTGTCTTACATCCCATCTTTTAGCAAGTTTGCTGACTCCCTCTCCTTAATAAAATACTCCTCTTCCTTTTTCCCTGCTGTGGTGCGGCTCACACACCTTTTAAATAATAAAATAAACAACACTCATGCAAACACTCGACGCTGTGCACCTGCTGACTGCGTGACAACGAA
The DNA here is from genome assembly GCA_900240985.1 of Crithidia bombi. Taxonomy (NCBI): domain Eukaryota; phylum Euglenozoa; class Kinetoplastea; order Trypanosomatida; family Trypanosomatidae; genus Crithidia; species Crithidia bombi. Next base: position 123,630 of record OESO01000033.1, on the reverse strand, counting down.
TCCAATGGTACTCGATATCATTACATTTCTGTGTTCTCACTTCGAACAGCAATACTGGCTTTGCATCTACCTCGTGTGTTTACACACAACAAACTAAAAAAAAGTCACATAATCAACGAGAAAAGGCGATAGACAGAGTGCCACGTTCTTTCTCGTCAACCAACGGAGCTGCGCAGACATCGACATACACGCACACGATACCGAAAAAGAGGACTGTAGGGAGCAGAGTGAAAAACAACACAAAAAAACATGAAGCGTCCTTCCTACACTCTGCGCGGTGCGTGGCGACATCCGCGTCACCTTGTGCTTTTGACTATGGCTCTGTTGTGCCTCTTCGTCCTCTCTACGACCCCCGTCCTGTTTCCCTCGGCAGATAGTCGTAACATCGGCATCCCGTCCTCACACGGTACGGTGCTGCGACCCGCCACACGGGCACCCGCGAAGGTCAGTACTTCCCTTAGTGGCTCTCCCAAGCTAGACGAGCTCATTTTTCCATTTGGTGATTTATGCAGGGCTGCAGAAGCGTTGGAGAGACACCGCCGTATCTCCTCCACCTCTGATAAGCTGGGGGCGTCTGTCTCCTCAGTCCAGCACGCGACGGAACGCCGCTTGCCACAGCAGCGGAAGGAGGAGGTGATGAATATCACAAGCCGCTTCGATCACGTGCCCGCCACCGGTGGTGCCTCGGCGGAGCGGTGGAGTGGCGCCACGGGGCTGCCGATGAAGAGCGACCGCGTGGGTGAGGTGAAGGTGCGCTTTGTGACTGCCTCGAACCGGCTGGGACCCTTCGAGCAGACCGCCACAACAGCTGCTGCGATGGTCGGTGCTCGTTTTACGATGTTAGGTCTGCACTGGAAGCACTTCTCGTACCTGAAGCGGATGGGGATGATGCTGTCGTACGCGGAGGTGGAGGGGCTGAAGGACTCGGACGTGATCGTGGGTCTAGACAGCGATGCCCTGTTCAGCGGGGAGGACCCCTACAGTCTTTTCGAGGCCTTCGTCGCGTCCACTGCGGAGAGCCTGGAGGAGCACCGCACGTACAGCGTGCGCGACATTCGCTTTGGGAAGCGGCTGCCGCCCGTTGTGTTTGGTGCGGAGTTCAACTGCATGCGCAAGCAGGCACTGAGGAAGGGCGAGAAGTGTGAAAGCGCGTACTCGAAGGTGAACGACGCTGCAGCCAAGTGGTCGCGGCAGCAGAACGTAACGCTGCCATCCTCCTTCACCGAAGCCAACCCTTTTCGCCTGATGAACACCGGCGTGTTTGTGGCGCGTGTGTGGGCCCTGCGTCTCTTCGACTCTGCTGCCATCAGCTTCATGACGCAGCACCTTCCCAGACGAACCAACCCGGAGAAGAAGTGGATATGGATGTGCGATCAGAGCGCCATGACCAGTCTGTTCCTTGACCTCCTCCTCTGGGAGATTCTGAGCGGTGCGCTTGACGGAACGTCGAAGCCGCTGACGGAGGAGATGCTGAAGGAGAGCGTGTACCCGCCGATGCTGCTGCCGAAGGAGGGGGATGGTCCCAACGGGCTGCCTGGTGGGCTGGTGGGGATCGACACGTCGGAGCGGCTGGCGTTAACGGTGGGTCCGGAGCTGAGCGAGCTGCAGTTCTACCGCCTTGGCCCGTACGTCGTCACGAGTAACAAGAAACCAGAGGTGGCGCTGCGGAGCTATTTGGCAAGCGTTGGTACCACGCAAGTATCTGTTGTTGGTGTACCCGAGTCGACCCACCGCATCAACGTGAAGCCACGCAACGGGGTGGACTGTGCTGGTGTGGCCGATCGGCCCGTGGAGTGTGCGTACCGCGATGCTGTGCTCGGCATTCCTGCTGGTGCGCCTGCGGTGGTGCCGCTGCTGTGGCACTTCGCAGGTAAGCGGAAGGAGACGGTGGTGTTACACTACCGCACGATCTTCCCGTGGTATACGCCGACGGTGCAGAACGGTGTGGCGCTACGGAGGGTGGTGGAGACGCTCTTGGACGCTCCACCGACGCGTGTGTTCGCAGTCGACAACGCGACCGACGTGGCCGATGTGTACGAGCCGATGAAGATGCTGCCGCACAATCCAGCACATGACCTCTCCTTTCTTAAGATGTGCACCCGGGCCGAAGAGGTAATGTTGAGTGGTAGCCTAGCGTCGTAGTTGTGTGTGCGTCTGCGGACAGTGTTCTTCAACGCCCCTTATCAGTATATATATATATTTATTTATTTATTACTTATTTAATTATTATTTATATGTACCTTCCTGTGAGCGGCGTAGCACTTTGCTGCTATTGTTTCAACTGTTTGTTTTGCCTCTTTTTTTTTTTTAGTCCAAGGCTGATGAGTTTAGTGTTCATTTTTCTTGTGAGTGATTCCTTGGATGACAAGTTGTGCTGCTCCTTCTGCGTAATATACACATACGTGGAGCGGGAGGGGGAGAGAGCCTTCACTACTTGACGCACCGTGTGTGTAAGCCGCTGTAGCAGTCGCGCTGTGCTTTGTGCCCACTCCAACCACAAGTGGGCTGCAACCCCTTTACTTCATTGCTGAATGCGCCTTTGTTTATTATGGTGATTTTTTTCTCTTTCTTTCTCCCGCGTCCCTTTTTTTCTTTTTGGCATGGTCTCTACCGACCACATAAGGGGAGTTATACATCGATCCAACTGCGTCGTTCGGCGCTTTCTTCTGGTGTTTCTCTCTGTTTATCTTTTTTTTTTTTGAAATTTTCATTGCCTGCGCGCATGCGCGTGTTCACCACCTGCGTTGTGCGCTTCTTTTACCGCTCAGCCGACGTTGTGTTGAGTAAAGAGAGTGGTTGTTTCTTTTTAATATGTGTGTATTGCTCTCTTGTAGTGCTTTTTTTTTTTCCTTGTTGTGCCAGTGTGTGAAAGTCAGCGTGTGTGTGTGTGTGTGTATGAGGTGTGGATAGTTGTACGAGGTGGCGTTGGTCTAGGATGTGCGTGTCTGATATGCTCGAAAAGTTCTTTTTCTGTATTTTTAGGAGACGAATAACACAACACGTAATATAACTGTTTTTAGAGTGTACGCTTGCAAAATAAAAAAGGAAGGAAAAGGTAATGGCGATGATGGTGATGGTGATGTGCATGCGTGGAGGTAAGGGGGGAGGGGGGGGGGTAGGCTGGAGTCGCCCACTTTGTGTGAGACTTTTGGTCTTCCCTTTACCTTTCTCTGGTGACTGAAGTATGCTGTCGATGGTGACTGTGATCTTACGATCCGTAGACATACTTACACGCACTCAGACACACCCAGTCACAGCTGAAAGAACAAAAGCAATAGTAGTAGTAGTAATAATAATAATAATAAAGCAACGTTAACTTTGGTATCGGTGGTGCCTCTGTCGCTTAACGTGGCATCCAAATGATATACACCGAGGCATCGCACAAGATATCTGCATCAACCATATTGTCTTCCTACGCAAACACTATCATTTTTTGTTTTGTTTTCCTGTTGGTGTGTGCCGCTACACGCACTTCTATGTGTATATTGAATATGACAGATGAATTTGGAAAACAATTACAAAAATAACAAAAATAAACATAAGTGCTGTTCCACACACGTAAGAGGAGGAAAACAAAACAAAAAGACAAACAGAAAAAGGAAGCCCAGGTGAGACACCACGCGCGACATAACGGAGAGGGCTTTTGGTTTCCCTCCCTCCTTCCCGTTCCTTAACTCCCCTCTTCCATGTATGTAAAGGGGCGGCGATATATCCCCCTCTCCTCCGCTCGGCGCTTACTCGCAAAAGTAGAGGAAGAGCCGCCAACTTAAAACGTCGGCCACGGTGCACAACAGTGAAGTATTCACGCCACCATAGTCGTTCCCTGTAGACTTCTTCGCTTCAACAAGGGGAGTGTGAGGGAAAGGAAGGGGTGAGGGGGAGAGGGGAGGGGGCACTCTTCTCTGTCACCGCGTTGCTGCTGCTGGTGCTGCTACCTTATGTGTCTGTGTGTATCTGATCTTTTCAAGTGGACTTTGGTTTGCCATCCATGACCGCATTCCTCCCTTTCCCTTCTCTTTCCTACACCCTTGTCAACACCTTTTTTAAGTCTCTGTCCTCGTAGAGTTAAAACAGAAGCCGCTCCTTTGCTAGGTTTTTCCTTTTTGAGTCTTATTTATGGTTTTGTGTGGCGTCTGTGCGGGCAACTCTCTTTTTTTTTTCGAAGTCCGCGCAGGCACTGGCCCGAGTGTATGCGTGTTTATGAGCGTGTGTGGATATGATCGGGCCCGGTGAGCTTCTTCGTTTTGTTGAAGGACAGGATAAAAACCTGCTTCGTGGAAATAACATTGTCGGCTGATCCTTCTCCTCTTCCGGCGCGTGAATTTTGCTTCTTCAGTTTCTTTCTGTGTGCATTTGTGTTGTCTCTTCCGCCTGGTTTCATCGTCACACCTCTCATCGATTGAGGTGCAGCGATGGGCACAGTGATTAGCGCTTAGAAAAAAAAGTTTAAAGCTGTCTTTTTTTTCTTTCACATCTACGTGTGAGCGGACTCACGTGCTGATGTCCGTCCGTCTCTCTTTGCTGCGCACGTCACCGAACACTTCCGCCACTTTTTTTATTATCGGGCGGGGCGGGGGAAGGAGGAGAAGGAAATCGAGCCCAACACAAATCCACGCTGTTGGTTTGTGTGGATGGAGCTTTCGCTGCTTACCCCCCGCTCTTCTCTCTCTCAACGGAAGGACTCGTCTGCATCTCATTTCTCTGTTGCTTTTTTTTTTTTTCTGCCACCTCTCCCTCCGTCCGATTTCCCCTCCTTTCTTCAAGAGCGAAAAAAGAGAGGGGGAGTAGGATGAGGAGAAGCTCGGATGACGCTCGAGTGCTGCGACGACTTCTTGAATAAGCCATCAGGGGCAGAGATATATATCCTAGATAATGGGCAACTCGTCTGTAGTATGGGCGTAGACTCTACTGTAAATAGACACTAAAATTCTATTTCAACTTTTTTTTTGCTGCTCTCCCTGACAGCTCTGAATCTGCGTGTGTGTGTATGTACGTGCAAGCTGCACCACGCTGCTGCTTCTCTGACACACGTGCGACGTTTTCTCCTCCACTTTCATCTCCTTTCTTTGGTTGGCCCTCTTCTGATTTGTTGCTGTGTGTCTCCGCTCCTTCCATGAAATCGGAGAAAAAAAAAGAGCGGAACAACAACAACAATGAGAGCTGAAGTGTAATGTAGGAATGCTGGTGTTGCGCAGTGTGCTCTGATAGTTCTGCTCCATTGCAGTTTTTTTTTTTTTGTGAACAAAGGAAAAGAGCAATACAGTTTTTTTTTCTCTTTCTGTTTCTGTTGTTTTTGCGCAGCCACTTCGTGCACGCGGAGTTCTGTTATGCCAGCTTGCTTCCTCTGATTGGGGTCGCTACGTAGGGAACGCTGTGGACAAGTCGTTCCAGAGCTGCTGTTTTCTCATTCTCGTGCTTTTTTTTTCTGCTAGTCTTCTTCAACGGAGCTCGGCTGCATCATTCGCTTTCCGTTGTGCTTCTTCACCTGTCGCATCGTCGCTCACTTTTGTCAATACCAATCCCTGCAGTTTACTGATGTACGTGTGTGTATATGTGTACGTGCATGGGAGGAAGGGCGTTGTTTTTCTTGTTAGTGGAATAAACCCATCTTTTTTTTTCATTTCTTCAGTGTTGGTGTCCTCGCTGTCCATCACGAACTATTTTCAAGAGATCTTTGATGTGGTGGGACGCGGCCAGGAAATGCACTGTTTTGTTGTTGCTGTTGTGGCGGTTCTTTGTAAAGGTTCAGCAGCGCAACGTGGAGGGATCACACGGCGTGGCATGCAGTCGTACAGTGTCGGAGGTAACTTTCACATGATCTCGTTTTCAGCTGCTGGCGCTGTTGTGGAGGGCAGTGCACGGATGCTGATAATGTCAGCCAATGACACCTCAGAGGTACTCGAGACGAACCAACAAACAAATCCCCAAAAAGCGTAACAGCAACGAAAGACAGCTCGAAAAATACCTTTGACTGCACCTTCGTGAAGCAGCCTTTAAAGGAAGAGAGTGCATCTGCGCTGCGGTTTCGACGTCTGCTTTCTGTGAGCCGAAAAAAAAAAAACGAGTTATGCAGGTGTCTTGCCCATGGCACCAAACCGAGGGGCTTTTTGAGTTGCTGTGCAGCGTCGTAAAGCAGTCGCGGCTCTCTCTCCTCTCCCTTCTTCTGCAGCTCTTTTTCCATCTCTCTCACTCTTTGGCGGCCGTCTCCCCTGTTTTCTCCCTTTTTTTTTTCGGCTTCCCCTGTCTGCGGGCTGCATCATGCTTGTTACTCTTGCTTGCTGTTGTGTTTTAGAATCTTGCGCTGCGTTGCTCTCACTCCACGTTGCGTCATTCTATTTTACTGCTGCTGTTGCGGTCTCTCTTTTTTTTTTTTACAAAATCTGTTTTCACTGCAACTTCTGCACCTCCGTTGTAGAAGTAGACACACACTTATTCACTCAAGCACAACACTACCCAAACAGCGGCAAGCGGCGTTGCGGCGCCAGTGGTGAACACCTGCTACACAGTCTTATCATTCTGTGTTTGCGTGTGTGTATGTGTTTTAAAGCGGAGGCTCAGTGAGACTACCTGAAAGAGACGGAGACCACCTCCCTAGCTTTGTCTGAGCAGCCCTCACGCTTGTCACACATGTCATTCTGTAAACCACTCACTCTACCCCATCCCCTTCCTCCTTACCCTCTCCGCAACTGCGAACATAAGCAGCGCGGCACCCTTCTGCCTCCTTTTCTATATATGTGTATTTTAATTTCTCCAGTGCTGTTCTCTTCTATCGGCATCAGCGCCTCTAACCCCCCCCCCTAAATGCCCAAACCGGTGGGGATGCGTTCGATTCGTGAATCTTCCGATGATGCCCGAAGCCCCATCCAGACGCAGCCGTCGTCGGCAAAGTCGAAAACCGACACCGCTGCATTTGGTGGAATGATGACCCGTCGCTCACGCAAAGGCGTTGATGGCAATGACACCCATCCTGGTAAGCTGAAAGAACTTCTAAAGGTTAACGTCGTGAAGCGTCTGCTCGCCGTTGTGCTCTCCGTCAGCTTCATGATTGGCATCGCAATTGTGCTGGTGCTTGATGAGGGTGCCGCATCGGTTTCGTGGGAGTGGGAGGCGGGGACGGCATCCGTAACACGAGCTCCCCACGCGCGCAAGGACGGGGAGGCGACAGGAGGTGCCGCGGCCGTGCCATCCATGAGGCCGACGGCAGCACATCCGTCACCGCCACCGGTAACTTCCACTGCACAAGCGACAATCACCACCACTACCACTACCTCCACCAGCACCACCAGCACCCTTCCACCACTTCCCTCTATAACGGCACTCAGTACAGCTACCGCCACGTCATCCACCGTCGTACCCTCCAACACCACCACCACACCCCCCTCCGTCATGGGTTCATCGACTGCGGCGCCATCCACAGCAACGAAACCTTCACAGACGGCTTCCTCTCGTTTCCTCTACGGTAACATGGACGAAACACTGTTCGTGCTAGTCCAGCACGCCGATGCTGTGACGCGTCTCGCCCCAACTGCAAAGGGTGGTGCACCAACGTCGCAGCTGTGTTCGACCGGTGCGTCATCCACCTGCCACACAGTCCTCAACGCATCATCGCCGCGTGCACGTCTGTCCTGGGATCTGTTGCCGTCGTGGACGCTGCAGACGGTCGTGCCGTCATGTAAGGACTGCGCGGACCGCTACGCCTACGACCTTGCGGTACAGGACGTGGAGCTGCGTGGGCGGCGCGGCGTCTTTGCGCTGCCCCGCTCCCCACGCGGTCTGCTGGGTCCAATGGTGTTTGCGATGTCGAGCGTGACAAATGACATCAACGTGCAGGAGGAGCTGCCGAAGTGGGTCTGGATGCGACACGTGTATCCCGACTTCCCTGCAGCGACGGCAGCAAAGGACACCCCGTCGCAGAACTCTCAACACACGCCGCTGATAGCGGTGATGGGCATCCCGTCTACGGACCACCCAGCCCGGCACTCACTGCGTGATGCGCAGCGGGCGACGTGGATGAGCTACCAGGAGGTGGCCCGCACGGAGAACAACTTCGAGGGAGCGCTGCTGCCGCTGTTTTTGTTTGCCGCAGCCGAGCCCTTTGCGCCGGCAAGAAAAGTCGGTCAGCCGGGGTTGGTGGCGGCTGCAGCGAATTGTCTGCTGTGCAACAACCTGACGGCGCTGTTGCCGACGGAGGAAGAGTTTCTTGCGGCGTCGACGGCGCTGATGGCGATGGAAGCTGGACAGCACTACGGCGGCCCCGGCCTGGAGGAGCGCCGCGTGCGTCTGCGCACAAGCTGGCGAGAGGAGAGTCTGGCGGCGTCGCCATGTGAGGCAGTGGTGGCGGAGCAGCGACCTGGTGATGCGGCTTCCCCTGCTGTCTCGTACCTCAGCGCTGCCCTGTCGCTCCCCGTGATGCCGGCCTTTGTGGCACCCGCGCAGTACATCTGCTGTGCCTCGGCTGCCCTGTGGAAGGAGGCACTGACGCACCGCAACGTGGTGTGGATCGACATGATGACGGACCGCCGCCCCACGACGAACAAGAAGCTGGGCGACACGACGAAGTGGGGCCTGCCAGTCGAGGTGGGGATGAGTCAGAAGCTGATCCTGTGGTTATCCTACGCCTACCACGCCTTCCCCAACGTGCCCTACATCATCAAGGGCGATGATGACGCGTACTTGAAGGTGCCACAGTACCTGAGTGACATCCGCTACGTCCGTGGCGGTCTCAAGAAGCGACTCAACGCCTTTCCTGACAGCGGCGCGTCTGCATCTGTCCTTTCCCCTGCTGTGCAGGCAGATGCCCGGTATGGCGTGCACAACACGGAGTGCCTCTACGGCGGAAGTCTCCGCCGCTTTCGCGGGTGCCACTTCGCTGCTGGCATGACTTTCCTCATCTCCCGCCACTTGATCGGTGTGCTGCTCGCTCGCACGTACGCCGCGGGCACCGTGAACAACCTGCGCCTCGCCACCGGCGACTTCACATACGCGTGGCGGCACCTGTACTTAAAGCAGATGTTTCACCACGAGGACATAATGCTCGGGATGTGGCTCAAAAGCAGACACACGCAGGCGAGCAAGGTGTGCCTACACGGGAAGGTCAACTACATGTGGGAGGGCCGGGGCCGCTTTCACGACATGCACCGCGGTAAGGTGCACAACGTGACGTGGTCGACGGTGGTGGCCCACCGCTGCTCGCCGGCGGACGCGTACTTTTTGCAACACTACTTCCGAAACGAGTATAGCCTCTCAAACATGTCTGCCGTGTCTCTCTCCTTCACAGTGGAGTCGCCGGAGGCCGAGGTGGGCACGGCTCCGTTGGGGATGTCACGTGAGGAGGCGGCACAAGCGCTCGCAACGAAATGGGCACAGACACAAAAGAAACGCTTTGCGCAGGATACCCGTCTCCGTGCCGTCGTCGGGTGGGATGACATGCCGAGCGCGGTGTGGACGCACGCCACATCAGCGACGCCACTGTTTGCGGTGGCGGCGGTGGATCGAGTGGCGGTCTACGACGTGAAGTACCGGCGGTGGATGCATCAGTCGTCCATGGTGTTCGACGGCTTTGTTGCGCGTGTGTGACGCACACCCCGTCCAACAGCCAGGGGGGGGGGCGAAGCAGACGAAAGACGCGCTTGGTAGGCGGCTTCTGCGGATGCCTTGTTCTTTGCCTGCACGTGCGTGCGTGGTGTTTGGCTCGGTGCGAAAATGCCTTTCCTCTTTCCCTTCCCCCCTCTCCCCAAGCCAATCACCCCCGACTCGTCATACACTCCAGTGGTGCGGCCTCCACGACGAAGCCGCCGATTCTTGGATCTTTTGTTGTTGTTACTGAAACTCTTTCTAGAATTTCTACACTGTGTGCTTTCCCCCTTCGTTGTGACGCGCCCGGTCCCTTCAGACGACGACCCGCAGGGCGACTTCTCTGCTTCTCTCCAACTTCCTCTCTCTCACACCGCTGGTAGTGAGCACGTCCTCCCTGTAGTGCTACGGCTGGTCGTTCACCAGCATCAGCAGCAGAAACAGAAAAGCAACAATAGTACAGGTCTGTTCAAGAATGCAAGGTGAATAGGGGAGGAGGGATGGCTGTGGAGCATGTGTGTGCGTGCCTGTCACGCGGCCACTAAAGCTGCAACTTCATACCTCCACAACACCACACAAATAGGCGAGGGAGAAGGGAAGACGGACCCCCTTTTTTCTTTTTCTAAACAAAGCTTGCTTAGCGTTTATCTGCTGTCGCTGCTGCTTAACAACAATCACAATAGTACCCCACGCAGGCTGAACCCCCAGGAAGGAGGAACCTTCGCGGTGAAAGTCTGTCGCCTTCAGTGCACACGCGCACATAAACGAAAGCCGGGGAGAACAGCAAGGACCATCGCATCACCACAGAGAAAAAAAAAATGATGAGGGGAATACACACATGAGAGGAGGAAAGGGAGGGAAATTGGAACACACACAAACAAAATCATCATCTGCTGTTGCAGATACCTTGCTGAATGCTCCGAGCGGTGGTTGCGCTTGCTCTCTCTCTCTCTTTTTAGTGGCTTTGAAACGTCTCCCGAGCGGGACGCACTGTGCTGCCCCTTCTTGTTGCTGTTCCGTGCAAGCGGCGCTGCGTAACTCATGACTCTTCCCCCCCCCCCCTCCTTACCCACCCCGCACCCCCGCTCTCCCTCACCTTCTTTCTCGCGCCCTGTGTGTGAAGAGACGAGAAAGCACCATAAAACCGTACTTAAAAAGACGGGCCAATTAAACTCCCCACCAACGTAGCACTTGAAGTGCTACGCGTCCTTGCCGTCCCCTGAATCGTCGTCTCCTACTCCTCTTCCTCCAATCTCTTATCTTTGTGGTGCGTTCCACCAGCGCACTCACTCACAGGCACACACACGTACAGAGAGAGAGAGAGAGGCACACAAGAAACGAAGATTAAAGCTCCTCACAACTGTCTGTTAAAACAATTGTTTCGTAAAACGGAGGTTTGAACCCTTTCGATCAGCTTTTGTTGTTGTCTGTTTTTTGCTCCGTAGGGTGGTGCTTCGCACGAGCTGGTTTAGCGGCGCACCCACCTCGGAGCGACTCTGCAGCTTCAGAAACAGCAGCAGAAGACGACGACTTCTTTTCGGCAGTGCCGTCAGTTGCAACAAACACCGACCTCGCGACTCCCACCCTCCTATTCGTCTTTTTTTTTTTCGTCGTGTGTGTGTGTGTGTGCGTATGCGTGTGCTCTGGTGACTTTAGTCTACTTTTTGTTTTTCCTCGCTCGCTTTTGCGAAACACTTCCCTCTGAGCTAGTTGCAGAGTAGCACTCTACACGCTTATTGAAAAAAGAGGTATCACGTGATTTCACTACGCGAGGACGCACTTATTTTTGGCTTCCCCCCTCTTTTTTTGCTTTCCTGTTCGAATCCCGAGCTGTAGATTAACGCAGAGAAGCCAGCAGAGGACGCAGACAGAGAGACAGACAGATAGTCAGACAGGGAGAGACAAAAGAAAAAACTACAGTGTTCCCTCATTTTTTTTGTCGCATTGAAGAAGAAAAAACAAGAACTCTCTCTCTGTGTATGTGCTCGTCCTCCCTGTTTTTCGCATTCAAGTTATAGCCAGTTTCTTTTTTGCTGTTCCTGTTTTGCTCGCCTTCTCTGTTTGTCTCCTTCTGTAACAACAAAACACCCCTCTCTCTCTCTCTCAGTTTCCTTCATCTATTTTTGTCTCCTCCTTCATTTTCCTCGCGTTTGTGTACATATTGTGTCACGCTGCAGCTGTTTTTTCTCTTTTTAAAGCACCTCCTTCACTTCCTGCCATTTTCATTCTGGTCGTTCTTGCGAGTGAAGTACAAACGCACATTTTTTTTTCTCTTTCTGACTTGATCTCTTTATATATATTATCTATATTGAGCTTCTTTGACCGTTCTTCTTTATTCCAGGCTCTCTCTCACTTTCTCACCTTCCCTCCTCTTTCTCTCTTCGTGTGGTTTCGTGTGTATTTGCGAGGGGTGCATACATTTAAACATAGGTGCACATCACAAGGTAACAACGCAGAAGCACTTCGGCCGCTGATACACGCGCGCCTCCACGCACGTCCCCTGTTCTTTTCTGCTCTCTGTTTAGTGTGCGTGCGTGTGTGTTTGTGTGTGTTTGCTTGTTTCTTCGCTGTTACTTGTTTTGCTTTGTTTTGTTTGGGTTGGAATCCTCAGCGCTTTTTTTCTTGGGGTTCCTCTTAACTGTGTTTTTGCGTGGGTTTGTGGGTTTGTTGGAGCTTTTTCACTTTCGTTGCCTGAGCACACATGTCGGACGAAGCTTCCGGGCTCCTATTTAAGCGTCGCAGCACGGCCGCCGCGGCGCCAGGCGAGCGTGGCGCTGCCACCTGCCTCTCCCCACTCGCTGCTGCTCGTGGTGGTGGTGGTACAGTTTTCAATGATGGTCCCTCCACACCCCACTCCCGCAGCCGCTCGCCCATCACCACCGGCAGCTTCGCGAAGGAACACCACGCGGCTGTGGCAAGTAGCGTGAACGCACCCATGTACCGCGGCAAGGCAGCCTCGCGACCCCACAGCAGCGCGGACCGTGGTTGCAGCAGCAGCAACTACAGTGGTGGTGGCGCGTCGCCGATACCCGACAGCTTTCAGGGCTCTTCTCTCCGCACGCTCAAGCCGACGTGGCGACATCGTCAGCACTTTAAGTGTCGTGCCTGTGTAGCGCTGCTTCTTTTTTTGCTGCTGCTGTGGTGTGTGGTGCACAGCGGTGGTATGGACCGTAAGGGAGGGCCTTCCCTCCCGTCGAGCCCGGCAAACGCTGTTGAGCACCCTGCAGCGGACTTGGCAGAGGTTGAAGATACGTTGCTTGACATAGAGGCGATGGGTCCGCAGGAGGAGCTGACGGGGGATCTCACGAACTGGTCGGTCCTCATCCAACACGAAGACGCAATGTCCCGCATGCCCTTGACAGCAGAGCAGCGGACGTGTTTGATCACCATGGACGATGCACAGGACTGCGGCGTGGGTCGTGTGCACATGAGTCGCGGTCTTCTGCCGTCGTGGACGCTGGCCTTCGTGCAGCCGTTGTGCACGGACTGCATGTTCCGCCGCTCCTACGCGCGGACGGTGGACGGGGTGAAACTGTTCCCCAAGCACGGCGTGGTGGCCACCTCCGCCGCTCCGTTGGGCCGTGTGGGTCCGATGCTCTACGCGATGTCGAGTGTGACAAACGACATAAACGTCCAGGAGGAGCTGCCGCGGTGGTCGTGGCTGGCGCACGTCTATCCAAACTTCCCGACAGTCACCAGCGGAGCGACTGAGAACACCGACGAGGTTCACGAAGCGCCACGACCCTATTTGGCGGTGATGGGCGTGCCGTCGACGGATCAGCCGGCCCGCGTGGCCTTACGCACGGCACAGCGTGCGACGTGGATGCGCTATCAGGAGGTGGCCCGCACGGAGAACAACTTCGAGGGGGCGTTGCTGCCGCTGTACCTCTTCGCTGCAACGGAGATGACCAGTGAATCCCCGGCGACGACGGCAGAGGTGAAGGAGGGGGACGACGTCGCGGCCGGCCCGCTCGAGGCTGACCCGGAGGCAAACGAAATGGACAACGAGGATGCCGCAGCGCAGACCACGCAGCCAACAACGACGACCACGACAAGCACCACCTCCACCCCGGCCCCACCCCCTGAGGTGTCCATGTGTGGGCGCACCGATGTGTTGCTCCCTACCGTCCGCGAGTTCCAGCGCGCGTCGAGTCTTTTCGCGCGTCTCCCCGCCGCAGGCGCGCAGGAGCAGGGCAAGGGGCCGGATCGCGACATGAGTGATGACAGCTTTGTGCAGCGTCGGGTGGTGTTACGCAGTGATTACCCCTCAGCGGATGTGTTGGAGTCCCCTTGTCGTGGCGTGGTGGAGGCCCACGTGAACGCGGCTGCGGTGCCGCACCTCCCACTCACCCGCCTCTCCCGCAGCATCGGGCTGAACATCACCCCCGCCTTCGTTTCCGCTGCGCAGTACATCTGCTGTGCCTCGGCTGCCCTGTGGAAGGAGGCACTGACGCACCGCAATGTGGTGTGGATCGACATGTTGACGGACCGCCGCCCCACGACGAACAAGAAGCTGGGCGACACGACGAAGTGGGGCCTGCCAGTCGAGGTGGGGATGAGCCAGAAGCTGATCCTGTGGTTATCCTACGCCTACCACGCCTTCCCCAACGTGCCCTACATCATCAAGGGCGATGATGACATGTACTTGAAGGTACCACAGTTTCTCAGCGACGCCCGGATGCTGCGACGCGGTCGGCGGAACGGGCGTCTGCCCCCGCCACCGCTGCTATCATCTGCGGTGGCAGGTGGGAAGGCGGTGAACACTTACGTCGACCCTGATGAACCCTTCCCGATGGACAAGACGAAGTGCATGTACTGGGGCAGCACACGCCGCATGCGTAACTTCTACTTCAACGCGGGGATGTTGTTTGTGCTGCAGCGTCGCCTGGTCCAGGTGGTGCTTGAGCGTCCGCAAGAAGGCTCTGGTGAGAAAGACCTGCTCGAGTTAGCTGCCCGCAACTACTCGAAATCCCTATTCCGCCTGTACAAGAGTTTGTCCTTTGACAAGGAGGATGTGCTGATCGGTGCGACGCTGCACCGCCGCCATGCGCGGGCGAAGGAGCTCTGCTACAAGCATCAGGTGTGGTACGGGTTTGAGGAGCGGGTCCGCTTTCATGACTTGCGGAAGGGTCGCGCGCAGCCCATCACGGTGAACACCGTCGTCGCCCACCGCTGCCGGCCGGCGGATATGTACTTCATGCAGTACTTTTTCCAGAACGAGTTGGCCTTTGCGCGGGCGGACGTGGCTCCGGGGGAGAGTCGCGAGGACTTAGCCCGCGAGGCCGCCGCTGCGTGGGTGGCCGAGACACGCAAGACATTACCCGACGACGTGACGAACTGGAACTCGCTGCCGGAGGTGGTGTGGTACCACAACGTCCACACAGGGCCGTCGTTCTGGATCGCTGAAAACGACCACGTGCCGGTGTATAACGTGTCGTACACCTTCTGGAATAGCAGCCAGCTCACAGTAGAGGTGGGCTACAAGGGGCGCTCACATGCAATGAGCAAGCCGTAGCGGGTGTACATGTACACTCGTGCGCGTGTGGGCGCTCCTCCACAGCGACAGGGTGTGGTCCGTGGTTACTTGTAAGCGAAAAATGAGCTAAACGGGCAGGTAAGAAACATCAGCAACAATGACACCGGCACGGCTTCTTTTTTGTGTGAGTTATTATTATTAATGATAATAATAATAATATATCAGGGCTTTAGGTGCAAGTGAGGTCGATGACACGGTCACCGGTACAGCGGGCGGTATAACACCGACACCCCCACCCTCCCCAACGATCCACCGGCAACAACAAAAAGCCTCGTCGTCTTTCGCTTCTTTCCCTTCTTTCCCTCCTCCTCTCATTTTTGTATTCGCTTTCTTGTTGAGTATTCTCCTGTAGATGAATGGTATCAAACATGCACGCAAGCACACGGAAAAGAAAGTTGCAAAGGGAGAATGATAGTTGAGTGAGCAGCGGCAATCCTTGCTGTGCCCGCACGCGCGTTTGTGTCTGTGAGTGTATGTGTGTGTGTTTTCACCCTCGCTGTGACGCTGGACTGCGTGCTAACTTCTGTTGTTTTACCATTTGTACTATTTTTATTGTGCTGCTGTTTTTCTTTCCTGCCTTTTGTGGTTGCTGTCATGTTTTATGCTTCTTGCTTTTTTCTCTATATTTTCAGTTCGTGAAAATTGTTGACGGTAGCTTCATGGCTTGTCTCTTTTTCTGTTGTTCTCGTTGTCCGTCTTGGCACGCATTACTGTGCTTGTTTTCTCTTTCTCTTTCTTGCTCTCTCGTTCCCTCTTGCGTGGTCGTGTCGCATCAGGTTTCCTTTCCGCGTAGCGTTTTCTCTCCCTGTGTGTGCGAGGCAGGGGGTGGAGGGGGGAGGGAGGGAGGGACGAGGCTTAGGGTTTTTTGCGACATCGCTGATCTGGTGGTTTCTGTGTAACTTTACTTCGTCTGATCTTCTTTTTCCGCGTGTCTGATCGTGTTTACGTAAATCTACGCGTGTGCTCTCTTCTTGTTGTTGCTTTCTCTTCGTTTTTTGCTCTTGTTGCGGCCGTTGGCTTTCTTTTTTTTTAGCGTCTTTACTCTTCTTTTTGTTTTCCTTACGCTCGTCCTTGTTGGTCTACTGATAGCTATATCTACTTGTGTTTTCTATAAATATATATGTCTCTTACCGTTGTCATTGACTCTCCTTCTCTCATATCATTTCTTATACGTGCATGTATATAAATATATAAAAATACACACACATATATATATATATATACATATATATATATATATATATATATATATATATATATATATATATGTATATATGTGTGTATAGTAACACACCATTTCCTTTGGTATATATTATTGTTAGGTAGGTTCTTCCCTTTCGGAATTTTTAACTTGTTGTGCTTCACTGTCATTTCTTTTTTTCTTTCTGTACTCCACTCACCCACATCACCATCGTCATCATGGAAGTCACGAAGGTGGCGGCCGAAGTCGGACTCGAGTTTCTCGTTAGTTTCCCATCATGCCTCTTTTTGTTTGTTTATTTGTCATCTATTGCTGTCTGTCCAAACCCGTGTGTGGTGCGGTCTCTTCTTGTTTTCCAGTGGTCGTTGTAACTCTTCGCAGAACTGTTGTTGTTCTTGGTGGTAGTCTTGTGTGTTCATCAGCGCAGTTCATCAAGCGCTCGTGTTTCTCTCGTTTTTGTCTCGCGGGGCTTTCATTTCGTGTTCCTTTTGAAGACGAAGGGAGGAGGCCCAGTATGGGTGTCTGTAGGGGGAGGGGAGGCTTTGTGGTGACCCGTACACTGTCTTCCTTTGATTTTTGTTCTCTTCTCCTGACTCTCTCTCTCTCTCTACACACACACACACACACACACGACAAGGTGTTTTGCAGATGTCCACAATGAAAGACACCACTCCCAACGACAGCAGCATCTGTAGGAACGAAACGCAGAGTGAAACATGCAAAGGGACAGACTTCCCCCCTTTTTTTCTTCCAAGTGTTGATGAGTGGAGAGTAGTTTAAAAAAAAGTGAGAGAGGGAGACAGAAAAAAAAAAACACGAATGTTGTCTTGAACATTTTGCAGACGTTGATGGCTATTAAAGCAGACAGGTGACAGGCAATGCAAGTGCAGCTGCAAAGACACACACAAACATCTGCGTTTATATCTGCAATGAGGGGGCTTTCAAAAGAAGGGGAAAGAAGATCTAAGAAAAAAGACAAGCCAAAACACCATCACGTACAAAAAAGGGAGGGGGTGGTGGTGGTGGTGGCGAACGTTTAGGCTGTGCCCTGCACGCGTGTTTTCGCAGCTGCCGGAAGAGGCACTGGTCGAGTGCGAGGAAATTGCAAGCGCGGCTCAGCGGTTCTATCCAACTTCATCGTCTAGCCTCTACGTTTCGTTGTTGTTCTGGCAGGGCGAATCGAACGCGAGGTGTGGTGGAGGAAAACACGGGAGGTTTGGAAAAGATGAGCAACGTTAAAGCCCTCCTTTTTCATCTTACTTCCCATAACAGCTCTGTGGAGGAGCTGATTCGCTCTGCTGGCGTTCGCTCCTCACCCCCTCACGTCGAAAAGCAAGGCAGATGAGGGAGAAAGGGATGAGGAAGAACCTCTCGCCGCGCAGCACAGTGCGGGAACGCACGTCCGCAAGACTGCAATCCCGCCCCCTCTTCACTCACACACGCACATCACAAAATCAACGCCGGCTATCCTATCGTCTCTCCTCCTTCTTTTCCTTTGCGTCGCACCTCCCTCCTCCCTCTTCTTTATCTGCGTGAGGTGGTTTCGAGGGTATTGCCGTTGCCACGCGCCACATCACCAAAAAAAAAAGAAAAAAATCAGCCGTCTCATTGTAAACGTAGTGTCTTCTGTGGAACAAGGAAAAAACAAGTACCAAAACACAAGTCAAAGAAGGCACGCTGTGGGTAATCAAGCGCATCTTGAAAAACGCCACCGCCACCACCAGTAGAAGCGCCGCCGCACATTTTCTGCAGCTGCTGTGGTGGCTTTTTGTTTCTCTCTCCTTTTTTTTGCTTTATTGGTATGTGTTAACACTTCCATTTCATCCCTCTTCACCGCATTGTCGTTGTAGTTCATTTGGTCCTCCCTGTCTTTTTTTTTTTTGACCCGCTTGCCTTCACCACCGACTCCCCCTCACCCACCCTTCCTCTGTGTTAGGTGCCGCTGATATATATGTATATATACATACACATATATATATATATATATATATATTTGCTTGTGTGTTTGGAGCTGTTTTTATTCTCGGCGTGCAACGCCCAAACCTCCTCTCCCCCTTTCTCTTCAACTTTGTTTTCCTTGTTTCATTCTCTTGGTGTCACAATCGCTTTGCTGCTGCTGTGTGCGCCTGTGTGTGTGTGTGTGTCGGGAAAGATGTTTAACGTCGGTGACGTCACCCGACGCAACGTGCCGGGCGATGCAAGTGCGTACCCCAACACCCAAAGTGATACCAATTGCATTCACAGCACGATGGCCTACCACAGTCGTGCTCACTCACCCATCGCGTCATCGAGGGGGGCGCTGCCACCTATAGTGACAACTGCCAATCCCACAGCGCGAAGTGCAAAGTCGCGCTACAACGACGAGGTACACACCCCCACCACACACTACATTGAGAGCCGCCTCTTTGCCGCCGCCCCTGTGCGACTGCGACGTCGGCTGCGCATCCACAAGCGCAGCGTCGCCCTGGGCCTCGTGGCGCTGCTACTCCTCTTTTCTTTTGTCTTTTTTGATTTTCTGTACGACCGAATCGTCGAGTTCTATGCCCGCCCGGCGTCGACGGCTGCGGCGGAGGTTTGGGGGGTAGAAGAGTTCGACGCCCCCACGGGTGCACGATCAGTGTTGGTGCAGCACCACGGTGCGATGGATCGTCTCAACGTCACTCTGCCAGAGGAAGATTGTGCGCTGCCACCGGTGTTCTGCAGCACAATTCGCCTGAGTCCGCAGCTGTTGCCGTCGTGGACGCTGCACATGGTGCGACCGCAGTGCACGTGGTGCTCAGACGCAGCGACCTATGGGCAGGCGGTGAAGGGCGTCACACTCGTGCCGGAGCACGCGGTGTTTGCCACGTCGTCGGCCCCACTCGGCCGCATTGGTCCGATGCTCTTCGCGATGTCGAGTGTCACTGATGACATCCCGCTCTCTCTGGAGCTACCACACTGGATGTGGATGCGACACGTCTATCCAAACTACGCGGAGGTTTCGTGGGAGAAGGACGCTGCCCCGGACGTGGCCCCGTACCTCGCGGTGATGGGCATCCCGTCGACGGATCAGCCGGCCCGCGTGGCCTTACGCACGGCACAGCGTGCGACGTGGATGAGCTATCAGGAGGTGGCCCGCACGGAGAACAACTTCGAGGGAGCGCTGCTGCCGCTGTACCTCTTCGCTGCCGTGGAGCCCGCTGTAACGGCAACGACGACGTCGGCGGCACCAGGCCAGGCGGGTAAGATTGGTGACCTCCACGGCACCGCAGCCCCAGTGACGACCGTCGACCCATATACGTATGTCAACGCCTCATCCATTGCGCCGACGGTGCGGGAGTTCGAGTACGCAACTCAGGCCCGTGCAGCGACCACCGACAACGAGGAGAGCGTGCACTACACCCACCGCCGTGTGAATCTGCAGGAGGGGTGGGATGAAGAAGGGGACGCGGAGGCCGCGGCGCATAGTCCGTGCGGACGCATCACGACGTACACGGTGGACGAGGATGAGGCCCCGTCCGCCTTGACAACACTGACGACGACACTTGGCATGCGTGTCACCCCGGCCTTTGTGGCGGGAGCGCAGTACATCTGCCACGCCTCGGCTGCCCTGTGGAAGGAGGCACTGACATACCGCAACGTGGTGTGGATCGACATGATGACGGACCGCCGCCCCACGACGCACAAAAAGCTGGGCGATACCGGGAAGTGGGGCCTGCCGGTCGAGGTGGGGATGAGCCAGAAGTTGATCCTTTGGCTGGAGTACGCCTACCACGCCTTCCCCGACGTGCCCTACATCATCAAGGGCGATGATGACGCGTACTTGAAGGTACCACAGTTTCTCAGTGACGTGCGCCGCGTCGTGGCTGACGCGATGTCGCTGCCGAACAAAACAAGCGTCATTTCGTACTTGGGCGTGCCATTCAACAATGCAACGACGCCACCACAGCTGGTGGCCGCGGCGGGGTTGCACCGGAAAAACACCGTGAAGGGAGCGTTGGGCCAGGGTGAGACGGCAACTGCGACCCTGGTGACGGCGAACAGCACGCCGTGTTTGTACTGGGGCAGCCTACGCCTCTACAACTCCGTTCGCTTTGCGGCTGGTATGACGCTGATGCTGCATCGCAACATGGCACGCGCAGTGCTGTCACCGTCGCTGAGGCAACGTGGGGTGGATGTCGTGAAGCTCGCTACGCACACCTACCACAGAAAAAACACCCGTGCCTACCGCCGGAGTATGTTCCACCGCGAAGATATGCTGCTGGGGCTGCTGCTGAACTCTTCGATTTCGCAGTCGCAGAAGTTCTGTGCGCATGGCCGCATTTTTTTTGTGAAAGAGGGTTACCCCAGGTTTCATGACGTGCATGTGGGAAAGACACACGACGTCACGTGGTCCACTGTTGTCGCCCACCACTGCAGTCCGGCCGATCACTACTACCTCCACTACTTCAACCGCAACGAGCACCGCTTTGCGACGGCGGCGCTGCCGCTTGGGGTGACAGTGGAGGCACACGCGATGCAGCGTGTAAAGGAGTGGGTGAGGGAGCAGCAGGAGGCGTTGCCGGCCGAGGTGGCGGGGTGGAATGCACTACCAGTGACGGTGTGGAAGCACCCGGCGCACACGGTGCCGTCGTACGACGTGGATGAGGTGGATCAGGTTGCGGTGTACTACTCCGTCTTTCACCGCATGCAGCATCTGCAAACGCATGTGCAGTACGGCTACTATGCGGAGCCAGGAATCTAAACAGTGAGACGAAGAAAAGAAGAGGGTTCGTTGTGGTCGCACTACCCACACCTCCTTCCCGCCTTTCATCCCCCCCCCCCTCCCCCCACTCCCCTCTGCTTTCACTTCACCTACCTCCTCTGTGGGTCCGACAGGGTTTATTATTATTATTATCTTGTGGTGCCCTCGTCGGCGGGCTGCGTGTGCGTGGAAGAGGGGGGCGGGGGCTCGGGAGGTGTTTACAAGCTCCGTGGATCGTGTTGCTCTCATTTCCTCCTCCCTCTGCTCTTCTCGCTACTGCATGCGTGACGGTGCTGATGGATACGCGTTTTTCTGCTCTTTTGTTCGAGTTGCTCCGCTGTCCTCTCTGCTTCGTTTTGTGTGTATGTATGTTATTCTGTGGATGATTCTTCAATTTCCCCCATTGTGGCGTTTGATCTAGTGAGAGGAGAGATGGTGTGTGTGTGTGTGCTGTGGTCAAGCGAGTGATATTGTCTCGCTGTGCTCTCAACTTTTTCTCACTCAGTTCTACGGTGTGCTGCGGACGGTAGACTCACAGCTTCTTCTTATTGTTATGTTGCTAAGTCATTTTTTGTTTGTTTGTTTGCTTGCTCGTCTTCTTTGGCTTCAGTCATCTTTACATCAGTCGGTGGGTGCGCAACGCGGCTTCGGAGGTGGGGGCGGGGTGAAAGAGAGGGGGGGGGATGGGAATGAAAGCGAAAAAAAAACGGCATCTTTACACACACGTTCACTGCTAAGGACATGCTCTTGCTATTGATGCTATGTTCTCTCTTTTTCTGTGGACAGCTCGATCTCCTCGTAGTTTTTTTGGCTTCTTTGTTGATCTGTATTTCTTAGTCTCTTTTTTTTTTCCAATCGTGCTTCCTCTTCCCTGGATTGTGTTGCTGCCATGCTCTCGTCTGTTTTTTTTTTTTTAGTGAAGAAACCGCGAATGGCTGTGCTGAAGTTGCCGCTGCATCTTTTTTTATGTATGCTCGTCTGGTCCTTTTGTGTGTGCTTGTGTGTCCGTGTGCGTGTTTGTTTCATTGTACTTTAGTTTCTGTCTTACCCTCGTTGAGAGCTGAGCAGGTGATTATCGTTCACAACAAACAGCCTTTTCAAAACAAAAATAATGAGCTTCTTCTTCACATACGCAACAACAGCAAAAGCAAGCCCACTCTGTGGGGAGATAAACAAACAGCTCGACGAGCTCTTTGCTTTGTTGCAGTGCGCTTTTCGCAGTGCAGCTCCCTATCTTGACGGGCACATTAACAAAAAAGCAAATGATCTGCACGTTGGCAATCCAATTCTCTGCCAACATCTCTCCATATTGTGCTCTCTCTCTCTTTCTCCCAACTACCCTTTGCAGTCGGCAAAGGAGTTTTGCTACGGTTGAACTCGCTTACATCATCGCGGACTCGCATCTCGCCTCTCTTCTCCATCTGCTGACTCCTTCCGTCCTCCTTTACGCTTCTGTCATCCCTCCTCTTTGGCGTAGCTCCAACACTCTAATCTCTATTACTGTTACTACTGTGGAAAAAGCTGCGTGACCTTTTATTATCGTTTTTCTTTTTGAGTACTTAAGAGCTCGCTTGCGTTTGTCATCGAGTCGCGTGTTGCGTGCGGGTGTAGGTGTGCGTGGTTCTACTCCATCTCTTTGTTGCCGTTGTTGTTTTCTGTCGCTCCCTCGCTTGGTGAACGCACTCGCATTTGCTGGCGTCGCTTTCACAAGCCAAACACCGGCAAAACCCCTTTAAAAACAAGAAAAAGCGTTTCTTTGTTCTTTCTTCTTAGTCATTGTTGTGGTTGTTCCAGCAATTAACTTAACCCCCACTTTTTAAAAATATTTTAGTTCCCTGCTGCTGCTGCTGCTGCTGTTGCTGTTGTCGTTGTTGTTGCACCCCCTCATACTTCTATTTAGTATTTGTAGAAGTGCATATCATCATCTTCCCGCCAACACTCTGTCGTTTTTATCTTTCGTTCTCTGTGTGCTTACCTTTATATATATATATATATATATCTTCTGGTCTTTAATCCCTCATTCTCCCCTTCTTTGCCGCACCTCACCCTCGTTTTATGTTGTGTTGTTTTGCTGCTATTGTCTCTATCGTATCTCCTCTTCTCTCAGCCATCGTCTTTTGCTTAATCCTCGCTGCCCCACTCCCAACGACGACTGAGACGATAAGCGTCGATGTGTGGGCTACATAACTTTTTTCTGTCTGATTTTGTGTAGATCAACATCGCGTGTGCGTGTGTGTGTGGCGTGTAAAATTCATTACTTTCTTTCTTTCTCTTCTCTTTTTTTTTCCGCTGTTGTTACTGCTGCTGCTGTGTGCAGGGGATCGATGTCACACAACCGCAGTGATGGACAGAGCGGAGCGCCACCGCACAGTCTTGCAACGCGCGTGTCTGCACCACCGCAGTTAGCACTCGTTGTGGGCGCGCACGCAGCCCCGCTCTCCCTCGACACATCCGCCAGTAACGTCGGCCACGTTAGCCCAGGCGTGCTGCGCGACGGTGCGGGACGCGCACGTCTTTCCCGCCCTGCTGCACCGGAGTCGCCCTCCGTCGCCAGCTGCAGCAGCACGTCACCTTCACACGACGACCTGTCACCCAAGTTGCGTGTGTCGCTCTTCTCCAGCACGTCGGCTCGTCTGCGGGGGTTGTCGCACGACGATGCGTCTCATCTCTCTACTAGTGCCACCACCACCGCTGGCGCGGCAGCAGATGGTGTCAGCGGGGGGTCGTCGTCAGCACTTTTCGGCTACGCCCGTCGGTACGGCGGGCGTCGGCTGCTCCACCTTCTCCTCCTCGGCTTTCTCCTCTTGACTTCGCTGGCGTGTGCGCTGCTGCTGACAATGCGCGAGGTAACCCACGTGGATGCGGCAGCGCAAACCACACCGAGGCAGGCAATGCTGCCGTCGCCGCCGTGGTCGGTTTTGGTGCGTCACAGCGATGCGCTGACGCGTCTCGGCCCTGCGATACAACGTCGCTGCACGCTGTTCTTTTTCTACTGTCGCACAACTGTGGCGCCACCTCTGGTGCTGCCGTCGTGGACGCTGCACGTGGTGGACCCGCGGTGCACGGAGTGTCTGGATCGTGAAACCTACGCGGATGCGTTTCCTGGCAAGCGCAGGACATCGCTTCCAGCAGCGAACGACGGGGCTGTCTTCGCCACGGCTTCCGCACCACTGGGTCGTGTGGGGTCGATGCTGTTGGCGATGTCGAGTGTAACGAACATGGTGAGCGTCACGGAAGAGGTGCCCAAGTGGAAGTGGATGCAATATACGTGGAACGGCGTGGGGACTGACAACGGACAACAACGTTCACCCTATTTGGCGGTGATGGGGATCCCCTCGACGGATCAGCCAGTCCGCGCCGGCTTGCGTCAGGCACAGCGCGAGACGTGGATGTCCTTCAGCGAGGTGGCACGGGCGTCGAACCACTTTCAAGGGGCGCTGCTGCCGCTGTACCTCTTTGCCGGGGTGGAGCCGATGCCGGTGACACGCACAGAGGACGCCTCGCAGCGAACACCGTCTTCTGTGTATTTTAACTCAACGCATTTGTTGCCGACGCAGCAAGAGTTTCTTGACATTTCTGCTATGCGTCATTTTGCTGCTTTGCTGGAGGCGCAAGGAGGGACGGGCGAAGCAGCAGCGTTGCCACCACTACCACAACGGCCATCGCCCGCCACGTACAGCTTGCCACGTGTGGTGCTGCGTGAGAAGTGGCTAACGGAGGGGGAGTGGGACTCACCCTGTGTGGATTTGGTGCGCGTTACGGCGGACGGCACATCAGCTGCGACAGAGCCGCTCCTGTTCCTCTCACCGAGCATGTCGCTGCCCATCGCGCCTGCTGTGGTGTCAGCAGCAAACTACATCTGCCACGCCTCGGCTGCCCTGTGGAAGGAGGCACTGACGCACCGCAACGTGGTGTGGATCGACATGATGACGGACCGCCGCCCCACGACGAACAAAAAACTCGGGGAGAATAAAAAGTGGGGACTACCTGTCGAGGTGGGGATGAGTCAGAAGCTGATCCTTTGGCTGGAGTACGCCTACCACGCCTTCCCCGGTGTGCCGTACATTATGAAGGGCGATGATGATGCATATCTGAAGGTGCCGCAGTTTCTAAATGACGTGCGTTTCATCGTACGCGGCAGGGGGGTGCGTTATCTTGCTCGCAACGAGACGTTGTTGATGCCACGCGAGACACCAGTGCTGGCTAACGAGTCCATCTGCACATACTGGGGCAGCACTCGCTCCTTTTCCGGGACACGCTTTAACGCTGGTATGGCTTTCTTGCTGCACCGCAGAGTTGCACAGGCAGTGTTAGAACCAGCGACTAAGCAACCCAGCGCGGCCTCGTTCACTGCCGCCACACAGAGTAGCCAAGATCAGCGTGACCATGTGCAACTGGCTATGATGGAGTTCAACCCGAGTCTCAGCGAGGAGTACGTGCGACTGGAGTTTCACCATGAAGACGTCATGCTGGGCTTCTTAATCCGCAGCCGTCTGGCACGTGAGCAGGCGATGTGTCCATACCATAAGATGTTCTACGTAAAAGAGACCTTTACTCGCTTTCACGATCTACGTGTAGGCCGAGCGCGGAAGCTGACATGGGCCTCGGTGGTCGTGCACCGCTGCCACGTCACGGACTTCTCTTTTGTGCACTACTTCTTCATGCATGAATACAACCGCACCGCCCCCGCCAGCGCCACTCTGGCGGAGGAGGAGGCGGCGGCGCAAGCGGCAGCGGCGGCGTGGGTGGCTGAGAAGAAGGCACAGATGCCGATGTACGACACGTGGGACAGCACACCGGATGTGCAGTGGGTGTCGCGAGGAAACGGCCCGGTGGCGCCGGCGTATGTGGTCGATCCACAAGACGCAGTGGCGGTGTACATGCATTCATACAATGAGCTACATCAGCCGCAGTTCCACGTGTATGACGGGTACGTGTCAGACCCGTAGTCGAAAGGTAGTGTGTGTGTGTGTGTGTTGCGATGCACGAGGAGGAAGCGTTCACGTCGACAGCAACCAAGCAAAACGAAAAATAAAGTAGACATCATTGATCTTCGAGCTAAGAAAAAAAAAAATGAGGCAACATCGAAGAGATGTGGTTAATGTGGGGTGGTACTGGCGTTGGAACATCCCCACCCCCTCCTTCCCCTACCATGGGCGTCTTTTCCACTTGGCGGAAGTGCTCCTCTACTTGATGTTGTCAGAAGAACACCAGCCCCCTCCAAAAAAAAAAAAACACACACACAGGTGTGCAATGACACATTGCGTTGGATTATTGGAAAAGAGGGGAGGGGAGGGGGTATGTCACCCAACCTCCATCGTCGGTACCCTCCTGTTTGATTCGTTGCGTGCTCGCACTCGCAAGCACGCAAATATACAAAGACACACATACACACACTCTCTCTTCGCTTCTCTTTCATCCTTCATTTCAACGGTTTGTTTGTGCTTTCAGATTCAGTTTAAGTGACTCTCATTTTCTGGTTCGTCTTTGCTTGACCTCTTTCGGTGCTTCCTGCGCTGCAACATTCCTGCTCAGATCGCCTGAGTCGTGCTTTTGCCGTTATTGGCTTTCCACTCCTTCCCTCTCTCGCAACTAACGAAACGACGCATTGGTGCTTTTCGACACATTCCTCATACGCGCACACGCAAAGTGGGTACCACAGTCTTTCTCATCTCTCTCTCCATATATATCTTCTTTTTTTTTCTTTTAACTCTGTGTTGCAGCGTGCGTGTGTCATCTCTCGACGCACGCACTCCTCCTCCGCCTCTCCTTGGTGTTTCTGCCGCCCCCATCCCCGCAGTCAAAACCACGCACTGGGTCGACACTCGTTTCTCTTCTTTTTTTTTTGGCTTTTCTGACTACCGCTATTCTAGTTTAAGGCTTGTACAACGTGGTCACGTGGGTGCGCGTGAACGTGTTTGCGCGTTTTGTGCGTGTGTGCGTGCGAGTGTGAGTGGACGCAGGCTTTTTTTTTCTCTATTTTCCTCTTTTGTTTAGTTTTGTAGGCCTCAGCTCTGTCTCTCTCCCCTCCGCCCTCCACCTACCCTCTAACTTGCCCTCTTGACGTTTCGTTAGAGAACGTGAGTGAAAGCGCACAGGGGAGGCCCGCAATACCACACGTCTACCACCCCGCACAGAGAGAGCAAGGGAAAACCCCTTTTCTTGTTTCACGAGCAGAGTTGGGTCGACATCTGTTTTTTCGAATCCTCTTTTTCTCTCCCTTTTTCTTGCCTTTTCTGTCTTCCCTCTCTCCACAACGTGGGTCGTGGCTGACTCAGCGGATAGCCATATTGTGGAGGTGCTGACGGACAGCTGCACCTGCTTTTTTTTTTTTGTAAAACACACACACACACATTTTTCTTTAGCTAGGCTTTTCGCTGTTTTTCTTGGCATTCAGTTTTCACAGTGTTGCCGGTGTTGTGTACGTCCCTCTCCCCTCATCCCCTTTACGTCACGAGGAGTTCGACTCTCACGCACACACACAGACACACACAGTCACTCTCGTTATCTCTCTTTCTTTATATAGCTTTTTGTATATCAGCTAAAGAAGCAAAGATCTACTTTTTCTACCTCTCCCAGAAGTGGTCTCTTGCTGGTTGTCGTTGTTTTCTCATTCCCAGCCCCCAATCCCCACGCGCGCATTCATGGACTCCAGCATCTCACCGGCGCAGTCCGCCTCCCGCAAGCGCCGTGCCTTTGGCGCTGCCTTTGGCACCGACAATTCCTATCCCTACCGGTCTCTGGAGTTGTACCACAACGAATCCTCCGGCACCGGCAGCGCCAACTCCTCCGCGCGCGATAACAGCATGCTCACCTCGCAGTCGTTACACATCAGCTCTGACTCACCGCCGTCGCTCGGGCAGATTCTCGACTTACCCCCACACTCGCCGGGCAGCCCGCAGAAGAAACCGAGCTCGCCGTCGGCAACGGCACGACGATCGCGACGGTGGCGGCACCCACGTGGGCTGAAGTGGCGTGTCGCCCTCGTCATGCTGATCTTCCTGCTGATCTCGGGCGTGTTGTGGATCATGCATCAGGACGCCACTGCTGCTCCTCAGAGTGGCAGCAGTCACCGCCGCACCGGTGCAGCCACAGCCCGTCGTCCACAGCCCTCATCGACGTCGGCCGCCGCAACGAACGCCAAGAAGGAGCACACGGCGATTGAGGGCAAGCTGCCGCTGCACACCACTACCACGAGCACGACGACGACTACTACCATCGCTGACGCTGAGCCGACTAACACCACCATCGATACCACAACAACATCCGCAACGCCCATTACGAAGCCCTCCACAACCACCGCAGCTCCTGCCGTAGATGAGAAGCGCAGTACGTGGGGAGTGTTGGTACAGCACGAAGACATTATCCACCGCTTACGGCTGCACAAACGCTGTGGACGGGCCACCGCGACGAACCCATGTCCCACGCTGTACGTCGACCCTCGTAAGCTCCCGTCGTGGACCCTGCACGCCATTCCACGTGACTGCGTCGACTGCACTGACCCTGGTCTTTATGCGGCCACCACCAACGGAACGAAGCTGCAAGCCCACCACGGCGTATTTGCCTCCACCACCGGACCGTTGGGCCGTGTGGGTCCGATGCTCTACGCGATGTCGAGTGTGACAAACGACATAAACGTCCAGGAGGAGCTGCCGCGGTGGTCGTGGCTGGCGCACGTCTATCCAAACTTCCCGACAGTCACCAGCGGAGCGACTGAGAACACCGACGAGGTTCACGAAGCGCCACGACCCTATTTGGCGGTGATGGGCGTGCCGTCGACGGATCAGCCGGCCCGCGTGGCCTTACGCACGGCACAGCGTGCGACGTGGATGCGCTATCAGGAGGTGGCCCGCACGGAGAACAACTTCGAGGGGGCGTTGCTGCCGCTGTACGTCTTCGCTGCCGTGGAGCCCGTATCTGGCAAGGCACCGCGCTCACGCGTCTTTGACCCGGAGGCGCTGACGCCGTCGTACGCGTCGCTGAAGACAGCCACGTCGACGTTGTTAAAGGAGGACGCGAAGGGCGCCGACACCTACGAGGAGCGCCGCGTGGAACTGCGTGCGGACTGGCGTGAAGCCGAGGAGACAGAGTCGGCTTCGCCGTGCTTGCGAGTGTCGTCGGTAACGGTCGCTGGCGGCGCCAAATCCACCCCCCTCTCCTACCTCAGCGCTGCCCTGTCGCTGCCCATCACGCCTGCTGCGGTGGCGGCTGCGGAGTACATCTGCCACGCCTCGGCTGCCCTGTGGAAGGAGGCACTGACGCACCGCAATGTGGTGTGGATCGACATGATGACGGACCGCCGCCCCACGACGGACAAAAAGCTGGGCGACACGACGAAGTGGGGCCTGCCGGTCGAGGTGGGGATGAGTCAGAAGCTGGTTTTGTGGTTATCCTACGCCTACCACGCCTTCCCCAACGTGCCCTACATCATCAAGGGCGATGATGACGCGTACTTGAAGGTACCACAGTTTCTCAGCGACATCCGCTATGTCCGTACGGGTGCCGTGCACCGTGACACTGCGCCCTTTGGACGTTCGGTGATGATGAACGCGATGACGGCGAAGGCGGAGCTGCTGGAAGGTAGTCAGCCTCTCTTTGAGACGACAACGACGACCACGACGGTAGAGCCGGCGGTGTTGTCGGCTGATGATTCCCCCGAGTGTATCTACTGGGGTAGCATGCGCTCCTTCCACCATATTATGTTCAATGCGGGTATGACGTTCATGGCCCACCGCAAGTTGGTGCGGAGCGTGTTGGGTCCGGTGAGCCTCATTGCGGACCGCATTGACATCGTCAATCTCGCGGTAGGTGAGTTCGATAGCAAGAAGAGGCGCGTCTACCGCTCCGCACGGCTGCACCAGGAGGACATCCTGTTGGGGCTGCGTATCCACGCTGCCAAGAAGCACGCACGGGAGGTCTGCCCGGGTGGGAAGGTGTGGTATATCATGGAGGGCCTCGGCCGCTTCCACGACATGCACCGCGGCAAGATGCACGACGTGACGTGGTCGACCGTCGTGGCCCACCGGTGCACCCCTGCGGACACATACTTTTTGCACTACTATTTTCAGCAGGAGCATCTGCTGAACGCGCGTGGCGGCACGAACCTGCCTTCGCCGAACAGTAGGGAGGAAGAAGAGTCACCAGAGGAGGTGGAGATGGACGTGGAGATACGCGCCACAAAGCAGGCAGAGCGCTGGGTGGCTGCGAAGGCGGAGTCGATGCCGGCCAACGTGGTGGGCTGGGACGCGCTGCCCTCGGTGCAGTGGTCCCACGGTGAAGGGAGTGTGCCGGCGTACGAAGTGTACGACCACGACAAGGTGGCGGTGTACCACAACGTTTACGAGCCTTGGAAGGATCGTGCGAACCACGTCGAATACGGCTATCGCGCCATCCCTCTGGAATAGTTCGTTGGCCGGGTCCATAAACCCGGTCCCCAGACTGCACCGACATGCAAACATGCATATATCCACGGTTAAAAAGAGAGATATACACATATATTCATGCCCCTCCTCAACACACGTGCAACCGCTCCCCCCCCCCTGCAGTGCATTCACCCATGTAAAAAGATGCACTGCCGTGGTTCTCCTCTTTTTGTGCGGTCTCCTCTTTCCGTGTGTGTTTTGTGTCTCTTCCTGCTCCTTTCTCTCCCCCCTCTGTACCTCCGTGGTTCGTGAGATGTGGCTGATCCACAGATCTGCAAAATCTTCTAAATCTCCTTTCCCTATGTAGTTTTGTGAGTTCTTATCTAAGGCGGAGCTTCGAAGGGGCCCTCGCTCTTTTCTTGATTAATTTTAGCTGACGCTCGTGCAACCGTATGTGGGTCTTTTCTGTTTTTGTGCGTGCGCTTTTTTTCTGTTGTTGTTTACCTGGTGATGCTGTTTGATTTGTTATTTGTGTGCGTGTGTGTGTATGTTGCTGTAGACAGCATTGCTATTTATTATTATTATTTCCGCCCCTGCTTGTTTTAAGTGTGTTGGTATCTCTCTCTCTCTCCCTCTGAGTTACTGTCCTGCAGTGGGGCTCCTCCCTTCTCCTGTTTTGGCCTCTTTTTTTTTGTTGGTTTCTCTAAGTCTCTGCACCTGCGCTGTTTTCCTCCCCTCTCTCTCCCCTTGCGCGAACTCACAGTTGTCGCGGAGCTGTGGCACTCACACGATCATGCAAGTGGCACCTCTGCTGTGTCGACTACCTGAGAAAGAGAGAGCGAGAAAGAGTGACATGGAGGGCTGAGGGGAAGGCGACGGGCGGAGCCCACCGTCCTCCTTTCCACCGAAACCAAACGCGTCAAGGGAGAGGGAGAGACCCAAATGATAATAATAACAAATAAAAAAATGCTAAAGAGCTTAAAACACCAGAGTATCCCGCCTCCCTCCTTTCCCATTCCTACGAGCCCCTCCCCCCCCCCCCTCCTCTTCCTCCTGCTGCGGAGGTTGTGGTGCACGTCGTTTGTTTGTTTGTTTTTCCCATCACTTTGTGCTTTGCTCCTGTTTTCTCTACGTACAGCTGACCAACTAAACCAACCAAACAAAGAAACAAGAGTGATGATAATATCGAGGGGCAGATGGTGTGTGTGTGTGTGTGTGTGTGTGTGAGGGTGGGGGGGGGGATGAGGATAAGAGGATGCAAAACAACAGCCAAAAAAAAAAGGAACATGAGGCAACGGTGACGAGCGCGTTTATGATTTGTCTTTTCTCCTGCACACGCACACGCACATGTGCACTCCTATTTTTCCCGGAAATGGAGCGCGCACTACGCGAAAGAAACTAAATCAATTGAAAAGCAAAAGTGAAGGCACAGATTTAGGGTTATACAGCCTTCACTGCCTTTGTCTTCTTCGACGTACAACACCTGACGATGGCAAGATGCCCTGCTCCTTTTTGTTTTCAACGCCCCTTTTTTTCTGTGCGTGCTGTTGTTTGCGTGCGTATGTTTGTGTGTATTTGTGCAGGATGAACAGCGCCGTTCGTAACGTCCAATTGAATCTGTGGGGGCGTAGCGCACTCGTTCCCCTCCCTTTTGTCCCCCCCCTTTCCACTATATTCTCTCGTTTTTTAAATATTATTTTCCCACTGTTATCTTAATTCATCAGTCGTCACGTATTGTACTAAAAAAAAGGGAAATGCGCATTTTTGTTGTTTTAGTAAGCGACGCCACTTCCAGTGTCCACTGATCGCGTGTATGTGCACGCCAGCAGAACAGGACGGCTTTCTTTCATAGAGGCCTCTTCCTCTGCCTTGTTTTTCATATTTTAGTGTTCTCCTACTTTTGTTTTTGATGCTTGTTTTGTTCTCCTTAGTGCTATTCTGTTTTATTGTTGTTTCCACTCGTTCGCATTTGTTTATTTATTTATTGAAAAAGAAAAGCTGCTATGGTTTCTCCCGGAATTGTTTGGGAGTCACTTCAGAATTACTCGCCACTCTTATCTTTGTTTTCGCCACTTCTCTCCAAAATGTTTGTTCTCCTCATTTTATAAATTGTTTTCCCCCTTTTTATACCTGCTTCTGTATCTTCCTCTCTCTCTTCCTCTTCAAGGGAGTCAGCGCGGTGGGCGACACTGTGTGGTTTCAGCACGCTGTACTTTCTGTATCATTTTGACGATTTCTGTTTTGTGTTCGCCGTTATTTCTTTTCTATAATTTCCCCCTTTTTTCTTTTGTCATCCGCTCGTATTCCACGTCACTCCTGTACCGCAACAGAATTCCCCCCGCCCCTTTTTTCACTCTTTTTTTTTTCTGCTTGTTTTCAAACCTGATTGAGACTTAGAGGATAACCAACGTACTCTGTAAGTGGGCTTCTTTGCCTCCCCCCCTTCCCCCCCTCTCTTCCCTCCTTCCTTCTCTCCGTCTAACACCTCCGTTGAATTTCTATCTTCTCTTATGATTTCCCTTTGTTTGTTTGCCTTATCTAACTAGTGTTCCCCTCTTTTTTTTTCTACTTCATCTCTATCTTTTTCTTGCCTTTCTCTTAGTGTGTGTGTGTGTGCGAGCGTACGTTACCATAAGGTAGCTCATTCACAGAGGTGACGGCAGTCAAGCTCCTCCGTCTCCTCATCTTTTTTTTTCTTTTTTTAGTGTTTTTTTTTTCGTTAAAAAAACCTAATTCTGCTTTGTTTTCTCACCCC
The DNA here is from genome assembly GCA_900240985.1 of Crithidia bombi. Lineage (NCBI taxonomy): Eukaryota > Euglenozoa > Kinetoplastea > Trypanosomatida > Trypanosomatidae > Crithidia > Crithidia bombi. The sequence goes on along the minus strand of OESO01000033.1, from coordinate 90,480 downwards.
AGCACCGTTTCTGGTCCTCACTATGCAGCGGCGGTCACACATTTTTTTTTTCCCTGTTTGTTCTTTTCTCGCTACGCGTGACTCGACACTCTTGCTGTAATTCTCATTTCGTACTTTTTTTTTTGGGTGTGTGCACCTGTCGATGTCTGAGTAGGTGCGACGATGGGGGAGAAACAAACTCATCGAGGTTGGAGAGTTTCTCCGTACTTTTCGCTCCTTTTTTTTGTTTTGTTTTAGTTTCCGATGTCGTGTGTTGTTGTTACAGGTATGTCTCTCTCAAAGAAAGCGGTACTGCCTTCACAAAGAGATGCGACAGCTCCATGCTTTCCTTTTCTTTGCTCCTGTTTTTATTTTTATTTTTTGAGTTTAAGTTTTGAAAGTAGTCCATTTTTCCCCAGCACGCCACATTACATTTTATTTCGTCTTTGCTTCACTCTACCACTCTCTCTCTCTCTCCCTTGGGGGTGGGTGGGTGGGTGGCGTTTGAAGTTCTGCGTTGCGTCTGTGGGCGCACCGCAGCCCGGCACTTGAGCACCTCTCTCCCCCTCCCTCACCTGTTGTAATCTCCTTCAGCTCTTTGTTCACCGACAAGAAAACAAAAAAAGAGCTAGCAAAAGTCAGACGAGCAACAGTCAAACAAATTAAAACAAGATAATCAGACTGAGGAGTTCACGAGTATTCTCCCCCTTTTCTTTTTTAATTTCTTTTCTTTCTGCTTGTTTGTTTTCCGTCTGTATGTCGCGATGAGCTTTCTTCCAACACGTTTGTTTCGTTCTCTCTCAGTAGATTTGAGTATTTCCTGTGGAGAGAGAGTCTCATCAAACACTGAGACCTGTCTCCGAGTCATCGAAGGTCACCTTTTATAAAGTAAAACAAACCAATCCAAACCAATAATAAAGACAAAGAGAATGGCAAAAAACCTTTCCTCTTGTCAATTTCTGTAGAGACACCGAACTTTTGGGTTTTCGTTCTTTCTTTTCTTTTCTTCTTCGTTTTCACACCCTCATCTTCCTTTTGAGAGGGAGGAAAGGTTCTCCCCCCAAAAAACTCGTTTCGTTGATTTGTTTACGAACTGTATCTACAAATGCGGAGTACATCTTCTCGTACGCTAATACTATTATCATTATCTGTCTCGCTGATGCTCTTTTTTTTTCAGCATTTTTCTTATCTGAGCTTCGTTTTCTTCTTTTCTTCTTAAAATTTCAGTGTTCTTCCTAAAAAAAAAAAACGAAAGAAGGCAGCAACGGGGGAAGTGCTCTTATTGAGTGACTACTCACCTCTCTCTCTCTTTTGTGTGTGTGTGTTTGCGTGCGTCTCTGTTATGTTAAATCGTGTATCTTGCTCTGTTTTTTTACCCCTGTGCCGTGGAAGCGACACTGTGCAGACATGGACGGCGCTGTCACACGTGTTTTTCACATCGCAGAGAAACCCTTTTTTTTTTAGTGAGTTTTTTCCTTTTCTTTGCCTTGCTGCTTCTTAGCAATGATCTCTATTTGCCCTCCCGATGCTGTGCACGCTACGCGCTTCAAAGCCACGGGGCGGGTTAGCGGTCACGATAGCAGGGAAGAGAGAGGGACGGCAACAACAAGAGAATGAAGGGAATTATAAAGCAAAGCAGTACGAGGATGGTCACCAGCCAGTGCCACTGGAGGACTGCTGTGAAGCAAAAACGAGGTAGAAGGCAGCGACAACGGCGGTGAAGGTGACCGTGGCATTCCGCCCCACCTACGGTAGATGAGGTGCGCCCGAGAAAAATAGGAGTATTTGCTCCTCTTTTTTTTGAGCTTTTTTTTTAATTTGACTGTTGTGTGCGCGCGTTGTCAGCTCGATGAAGCAGAAGTAACGTTTTCAATGAAAGAGGGGGGCAAAAAAAAAAACCGAAATCGAATATCCCCTCCTGAGAAACGTGTGCACGCTGCAAAGTGTGTTGGACTGCTGTGTGGTTTTCGTGTTGGGTCTGGTGAAGCACCTCTTGTTCTTTGTTTTCAAATCAGAATCGAAAAGGGAGGACGACTGATTTTTGCAGCGCGCGATCTCCTTTTCTTTTCCTCCCTCATAGCGAAGCGCACACGGATAGAGAGAGGGAGACGTGAAGGATGCTGATGAGGCTTAACAGAAGGAGCTTCCTTCGGTGCGCTCGTGATGGTGCTATTTCTTTTTTTTTTTGTTTATTTGTTCGACTCATTTATTCTATAAATAAACACTTCTTCTTTTGTTTTGCTGGCACCTCCTTAAGAGAAATATAGCTGGTTTCCTATTTGTTTTTTTGGTTCTTTTTTTTTTACTTAAGTCTTCAATGCGGCGCAATCGCGTGTCGACGGTGCCTGCACTCCGTCACACCCCAAATTCACAGACGCACACAAAACACGGACGAGTGGGGGAGTGTCCCCCGCTCGTCCCCCCTCTCTTCTCAAAAGAAAAAAAGTAACAGCAACAATGCAAAAGCCCATACTTCGGAGACTGCGTCTTCGTCTGGAAAGGTCCTCGATGTAACGCGAAAGGAGGTGTACGTTTTCTTTTTTCTGTTTCTCTGATACACACACATATATATATATATATATGTCGTAATATATTACTTTGTTTTTTCTTTTCTCTCTCTCCATATATACACGTGTGTGCTTGTGTGTGCGCGTGTGTATGTTCGTGTCTCGAATCGGCACGTTAGGCCGTGAGTGATGCCTTTTCTCTTTCTTTTCTCTGTGTGTGCGTGAGTGCAGAATTCAGTGTAATGGAAACGACGCTTTTTTCTATGTGTATTTTGTTTTTGCTGTTATTCTCCATCTGAATGCAGTGCGTGTGTGTCTGTGTGTGTGCCTATTTTGAGATTGAAATATCACTTCCAAAAAAGGTAGAGGAGAGAACGGCCCGAATACCGCGGTGGCTGAAAATGAATGGTGGCTGCGTTTTGCGTCGCTGCTAACTTTCGGTGCTCTTCGCAAGGCACCACGGAACTTTGAGCGCTATCGAGAAGGGGGAAAAAGAAAAGGGGGGAGGCTGAGGGTTATTGTGCGCTGTGGTGCTCACTGAGACTCTGTTCAGGGGGGAGCGGGGATTGGGGGTGGGGTGCCGACTTCGCTATCATGTAGTGTGCTTTCGCGCTGTCCATCCCCCCTTTTTTTTTCAAACACCGTTGCCATTGCGCAAACGCCACAGGTCCGAGGAGCTCGCTTTGTAGGGAATGATCTCCTCCTCAGCCTCGGCCTTCTTTCCCCTCCCCATCAACTCCCATATGGAGTGTTGTGCAGCGTCATCACGCCTCTCCAGTTTACTGGTATTTTGTTTTCATCTTCCTTCTCTCTCTCTTCTCCTTATCGTGGTTTAACCCATTCTATTGTCGCTGCCTTTTTTTCTGCTACTTGTTTGTTTGTTTGCGTGCTTGTCTGTTGTTGTTGCTGTTCGATGCCTGGTGCTGGTTAATGGGACCGATCGTCGCAGTAAAGCCCGTAGTAGAACGGCAGAGGGAACAGCTTGAATAACGGATACTGTTGACCAGAAGGAAAAACACGCCTTGACATACTCGCCCACGTCCAAACCCTTCCACCCACCCACAAACATACGAAAAGAAAAGAGGAAAGCAGAAATAAAATGTCCGTTGAAGAAGCTGCGCAGGAGGTGCGTCGCATTCTGCGGCAGAACGACATTGCAGAAGCCCTCCATTACCTCTCCACGGTGACACGCAGCATCGAGGCAAATAAGCACGACCTCCGTGCTGCCATCGGCAATTCGTATCGCGACTTGCTGGCCGCCTGCGATGGCGTGGTGGGGATGGAGCGGGATTGTCGCGATATCATGACGATTGAGGCAGCATTGGAGAGTCAAAACGTGCCACCGTTAGCGACGTCTCTGCCCCGCCCTGCCACACAAACACAGACCGCTGCTTCAACAATCCCCGTGCTCCCGCCAGAGTGGTTCGCAAAGCGACAGCGGCGGCGTCGACACGCTGCCGCCGCTACTGCAGCTGATGTATCGGTGGGGCGGCCAAAGACATCGAGGGAAACAGAGAGGGCGTCGACGGTGGGCACAGTGCAACAGCAGCAAAAGCAGCAAAAAGAGGTGACAGTGTCATCCCCCAGCACAACCGCTAAACACCCCTCAGTAAGTCTGCCGAAGGTGGCGTTACCGCTGCCAGCGGCGGAGCTCCCCTTTTTACCTGGCGGCAGCAACAACACCGCAGAGAACCGTCACGACACGGCCGACGCCATGCGAAAGGATCGGGTACGGCTCGAAGATGAGCTGCAAGCATTACACCTGCAGTACATGGCGGCGGCAGCAGCAGCGAAGTCACGGGACGGGGTGGCAGCTGACATTGCAGCGATGCTCGCCGCGCTGAAGGACGAGAGCCGCGCAGACGCGACAACCTCCGATGTTGATTCACGACTGACCGATCGACTTCCGCTGCTCTCCCTGGCGCAGCGGTTGCATAACGTGCAGGAGGCGTTGGTCGACTTGCGAAAGCGTTCGTCGGACTCTGTCCAGCCTCCCCGTGCAGGCAGCGCAAAAGGCGCGACTCAGACGACGACGCTAGCGTGGGTGGTCAGCCTGCACCGTCGCGCCACCACACTCGAGACGCGTCTGGTGAAACTCTTGCTGATGCGGCTGCGCCGGACGGCAGACGAGTACGCGCGGCTGGCCAGCCAACGCGCACACCTCGAGCGACGCACTGCCACTCGTGCTGCCGGTGTGGTGGCACCGCCGTCTCCCGACAAGCCGAGTGGTGGCGAGAAGGCCGCTATAGAAGTGGAGCGGGAGAAGGAGCAGCTCGAACGGCAGCGCCGCTCTCTGCAGGTCTGCCAACAACGCTGCGCCGTGTACGTATGTGCAGTCCTGGCGGAGTGTCATGGCGTCCTGCGTGCCCTGTCCACGTCCCCCACCCTCCTCGGTGCCTTCGTAGCCTGCGCACCAGGCGTGGACGTGCCGCGTACACCACCACAACAATTACAGCAGCAACAGCAGCAACCCAGCGAGGCAGCGTCGATGGACTCGCTGATGCGGGTTGCCTCGTGGAAGACGCGTGACGTCGTGATGGGCGTGCTTCACGACAGGCTTCCGCCTCCATCATTCCCGCAGCAGGAGAAAGGAAAGCAAGATATACAGGAGAGAAGTACTGATGGACGCAGTTTTGATTCATCGCGGTGGCTGCTGGCGCTGATCAGCGTGCTGCTCTTGCGGGAGGCGCAGGTCAGCGCTGCCCGCTGGTGCGCTGTGGCGCCGTCGTACTTGTCGTCGTCGTCCGCCGCCGTTGCCCCTCAAAGGCAGCCACAGAATCCAAAGATGACTACAATGGATACCGGCGATGGTGTCGCAGCGCACTCACTAATCTCGGCGTGCACAGCAGGGGTGGCTACCCGTGGCATCCATCCCTGCGCATTCGCAAACGCCGCCCTCCTTTCTGCGCTCGGGCTGTCGCATCTCCCCTCCTCAGGGCTGACGGCGTCGGCAGGCACGACGGCAACTATCAATGCCCACCAAAACACACCCGGCTCGTCTGCAGGGGAATCGATGTGGACCTCTCGTGCACGGACAACGACCTCTGTAACCGCGGATGCAACGAAAGAAGAGGTGTCGAACACCGCCTGGGCTCTGCGGTGCTTCTCCGGACTCTCCTTTTTACTGCGTGGCTTCGCGGACTACGTGGATCTTATTAAGGGGTCGCCGCCGCATCACGGCAGTCCTGCATCATCGTCATCATCATCGCAGTACATACCAGAAATCGACATCCTTTATCAGCTGGCACGCATGTGGAGCGCCAGCGAGGATGCATGGGAGCGCAGCGGTGGCCACAGCGACGTCGCACTCAGCGGGGAGGGGGCGCGCACACTTGACAGCTTGCTGGCGTGGCGACTGAAGCGGCGTGGCGACGCCAGCGGCGGCAGCGTATTCACCCCTTCGGCAGACAGCGTCATTACGCCAGCGGCAGCCGCCCCCTCCTCCTTCTCCCCACCCTCGCCGCTTGCCAGGGAATCCGACGCCACACTACCGGGGCAGCTATCTCGCTGCGCATCCGCAACGACGGACGGCGATGCAGTGGCGCTCGGCGGTGCTACCTCCGAGTCGCATGGCACGCGGGGGCTGCCAGCTGCAGCACGGTGCCGTGCGTATGTGGAGATGCTTCGCTCCAGCCTTGGTACTGTCGCGGAGCTGAGCACGACGGGGACCAGCAACTGTGAGAAACAACTTGCTTTTCCTTCTTCTTCACCAGGACCGACTCGCAGTGCTCCAGCCGTCACCACAACGACGCCGCCGGTGACAGCAGTGTCAACGGCGTCTGTTGCGTACGTGGCACGTGAGCTGCTGATGCCACTTGTCTCCTCGCTTGTCGTGCAACTCGCGCGCGATCCGGTGGCCATCGCGGAGTTTAGCAACTACGCAGCGCAGCAAGACGTGGCAGCGTCGACGTCGTTGGTTGTGACGTCCCTCATTTCCCTGCTGCAGGTCGGCAGCTTGCAAGGCAGCGCGTCTGCGCCGTTACTGAAGGGAGAAGCCGTTGGTGAGACCTGGAAGGCGGTGAACGCGCAGCGGTGGTGGGAGGAGACGCGTCAGGCGGTACTGCATGAGGCGCTGCAACGCTGTTTCACCGTGGCCTTGCAGACCTTAACCTTGGTAGAGAGCTGTGTGGTCGGCGGGCTTGTTGCTGCGGCGCACTCCTCCATCACCTCGCTGCCGCGGACCCGTAGCGACGGAAAGGACACACCCAAGGCATCACTCGACGGCGAAGGCCGCGCCGCTGATGCAGCGGTGGGCTTCAGTGGGGAGGGGATGACGTGGACCTTCGCGGAGGTGCGGCAGACGTGGAAAGTACTTTGCCAGGTCCTTCAGCGACACACGCTGCTCCCTCACACCCAGCTCAGCAGCAGCAGAGTCACTGCTGATGTCAACGGAGTCGCCACGCCGTCCATGGATGGTGCGATGGGGGAGTACCACCCCTCTCTTAAACAACGCGGTTGCAGCAACGCCACCACCACCACAGCCCCTGCTGCTGCCAATGGATGGACATCGATGGATCGCACATTGCGTAGTGGTACACAAGCGGGTCGTGCGTGCAGCGCTGCCGGCATCAACTGGCAGCGCTTCCGCACAGCTTCGGTGGCGCACGACACCGCCGCCGCCGCAGGTGGAAGCGGCGCTGCTGCTGCGGTAGTGCTGCACGGAGGCGTCAGCGAGGGTCTCTTCTGTGGGGAGGGCCTTGAGTGGGGACAGACAGCTCTGCACTCCTCCCTGCTTCCGCTGTCGCTGTCGCTTACCGCAGGCACGACGGCGCTGCACGACGAACGCGTTTTCATCGCGCTGAATGAAGAACAGCAGCGGGAGGTGGTGCTGCTGCTGAGTGGCTTTCGTGAACGTGTCTTTCCCCATTCGCAGGTGACTACGACAACGTCGACGATGATGACGGCACCGCGAGAGGACATTGTGGAGCGACGGGCTGAGGTGATGCCTACTGAAACGAAGGGGGAAATGCCAACGGGAGGTGTGATGGTGTTGAACGGACACGCGGCGGAGCTGCTGTACCAGTGCCTGCAAACCCTTCTTGCAGCTATCCACGTCTTCAGCACGGCGGCTGCGTCTGCCTCCTCCTCCGCTGTCTCGCCTGACCGAACTCTTCCCATCTGCGATGAGGCGGACGGTGCGTCGTCGACGACGTCCTTGTACACGCGTGTGGTGGCGTGGCTGCGCAGTGCACTTGCGCGTGTAGAGGCACAACTCTCGTACCTCTCTGAGGAGCACGCTGACACCCTGCCGACACCAGCGGGGGTCATCCACAGCTACGAGGTGTCGTTACTGCTGCGTGTGTACGGGGACGTGCTGGCGCAGCTGTCAACCACATCTGCAATTCCACGACCACGACACCAGCCGCCACAGAAAGCTGACGACTCGACGACAACCCTTAATGAGGCGCGGCACCTGCACGGCAAGACACAGCAGCTTTACCGCAAGACAAGCAGCTTGTGGCAACGCGTGCTGCTCCACCAGTACACACATAGCCTTCGACGTCACTACTACGCTCAACTGCAGGTCGAGAATGAGGTAGCCGCGGATGCAGGTGTCGGTGTAGTCGGTAGAGGCGGTAAATCAATGTCATGCTCGACGCGACGATTTGCAGGTCTGGCGGAGTCCTCGTCGTGGATGCGGGCTTCCAACACCACCACCACAACATCAGCTTCCGCAGCAGCTTGTGTGGAGGCGGAGAACTCTCACCGATATCCGGGCAGCATCAATGGTGTTGCCTACCCAGCTCTTCCGACACCCGCGCTCACGGTCGTGATGCAGCGGACTCTCCGGCTGCTGCACCAAGCCCTGTATGGCAGGATCACCGTGTACAGCGACGCAGGCTCGATCGACGATGATGACGAGGAAGAGGCAGCGGACTCTGCAGCCCCCGTAGGAGGAGCCGCTGCTCCCGCTGCTGCTGCGGCGACGTCTTACCACATTGACGTGAGCGGGATGAAGCATCAGCTCGTGACATCGTCGGAGAACCGACGTGTGCTGGAGCAGCTTGCGCTAGCTTCGGCCGAACTCTTTGCAAACGACTTGCTTCCTCGACTTGCAGTGTCGCCAGGCGACGGCACTAGTGACTCCACTGCAGCGAGGAACGCAGACGATGTGCGTCTGCAGTGGCTGATGGACACGCTTTTCATATCCTCTGTATGGTGCAGTGAGGGTCACAGCAGCGACCACCGGAACAGCGCCGAGTCCCTCTTCGCTTCCTCACCCGTCAATCCCATGGCTAGCGGAGGTGCTGATGTGGCGGCCTTGATGGCGTGCGAATCCCTGCAGCGCGTTGCGGTGGTGTTGCAGAAGACGTGTGACCCGATCCGTTGGCGCAGCGCCGTCCCGCTAATTGTCGGGGCCTACCGCCAGTACCTATCCGCCAGCTCTGCTCTGTGGGTAACCTGCGAAGGTGATGGGGATGCTGCGGAAGAAGGTATCAGCACCGCCGCCACCCTCTCCACGGAGCACCAGGGGACGTCGGTGGCCCGCATCGCCGCCATGAAGCCGCTCGTCGCCAGCGGCGTCAGCGGTGGGCGTGGTGGGGTTGCTTCGATAATGGAACTCCTGCTGCTCCCGCGCGAGCGTGTGGATCGTCTGGCGCTGCTGCCCATATCTGCGCAGAGCAGCGCGGCCGTCGGCCCCGCTGGAAACCAGGTGGGGATGCCGGTGCCTGCCATCACGATGGCCGCGCCGACCGCCATGGCGCTGAACCCCTACGCATCTCCGCTATCTCCAGCTGCAGCAGCGCCAACGATGGCCGCGGCTGCGGGTGGCGACGCTGGTGTGTACCGCGTATCGCGACCTGCCTCTCTGCCTTCGCACATCGGATCGGTGGGTGTGCCAGGGCTGTACGACGGTGCAGCAGCAGTGGATCTGGGGAGTCGGGTGTTGGGTGGTGGACAAGGCGGCTCTGCGGCGGTGCTTGGCGCTGCAGGGGCGGGGGCAAGCTCAGCCGCTGCTGCCGCGAGTTCGCTGTGGGGCACGACACAGCGTAGCTGGAATCAGCTGTGGGGCTCCAGCTGATTAGTGGTGTTATTATCGGTCTTCTTTTTCTCTTTCTCTATGTGTGTGTGTGTGTGTTTGTGTAGTGGTGGATCATTTGCAGCGTTTTTTTTTGTTGTTGTTGTCTTTCTTTTGAAGTATGCGATGGGGCACTCATTCAGCGATTTTGTTTTTATTTGGAGTCGCCGTGGAGGCTCTCTAAACTAGTGGTGATGACGAGTGATAGTCGTTGGGCAGTGTCACATCGTTGACTTTAGTTGCACACGTTTTTCTCTGGGAATGTGTGCAAGTGTGCGTTCCCGTGTTTTTGCGAAAGAAGAAAGGGAGAGAGAAAGAGAAAACAGAGGTCAGGTGGATGGAACGCGGTTGGGGGAGACACATTTGCACTTGTGCGTTCATCTCTGTGTGTGTCCCTGTCTTGGGTACAGTGTGGCATACACACACACACACACACACGACGCTCCGTGGTCGTTGCAGGGTTGCACACCCACAAAAAAAAGAGCTTGTTCTCTCTCACTACCTCGTTTTTGTTTTTGTTTTCGTTATCGTGTTTGCTTACGCACAGATGTGACGGGCGCTCGAAGTGAAGCCACGCCGAGGGAGGGGAGAGGGTTAACTCAGCTGTGGTGTCCCTCTTAGTGCCCATTGTGCCTTGGCCCCCTTTTTTGTGGCAGCCAGTCATCAGACCTACTTGACGGTGTTGTGCACAGCGACAAGTACCTGCGGTGTGCGCTGTCAGTCGCTGTTAAGTCTGGTGGGAACCTCTACTCACGCGGACATCCACAGCTCTCCTCTCCCTCGTCCTCCTCCTGCCTTCTCTGATGCTCTCATTACGCCTCTCTTTTTTGTCGTTGGTGTTGTCGTTGCGGCTTGGTCCGCCCCTGGGACCAGTCGTCATGCTGGTAGAAGCACACACACACACGCACACACACGCATTGATCTGCTTTACTCTTTAGGGGCCTCTCCCACCCCTCCTTGTCCTCTCTCTTCATCTATACCCACCTACTCTCCCCGTCAGTGCTGGTGCAGCAGGACAGGATGGAGTTTCGTCTCGCGGCGGAAGGCAACACGGACGAGCTGCGGCAGTGGTTACGCGCGCACTCGGAGCGCATCAACGTGCCGGCGCAGGGCTCCAACATGACCCTTCTGTACACGGCCATCAACAACGCAAACCGGACCGACCTCGCCTCCCTGCAAGCGGGCCACTCCCGCTACCTCAGCACTGTGCGCATGCTGTGCGAGGAGTACAAGGCGGACGTGCTGGCGCCCAACGGGGGTAACTACAACACCGCCCTACACCTCGCGGCGTCTATGGGGGCAACTGACATCGTGCGGTACCTTGTTGAAACATTACGCACACCGGTGGACCGCGCGAACGTGTTTGGCGAGCGCGCGTTGCAGATGGCGGAGCGTGGCGGGCATAGCGAGTGTGCTGCCATCCTTCAACGTGCCACCGAACCACAGCAACAAAAACAACAGCAACAGCAATCAAAACAACGCGATAGCGTCACTTCGAACACGCTGGGTCCGGTGGCATCCCGTCCGCACGGCAGCAGTCACAACTCCCGATTTCACAGCGTCACTGTGTCGGACAGCGATGACGACGATCACGATGATGATGTCACTGATACGAGCAACGCCAACGGCGTCAGCGAGGCGGATGCAGCTAGTCGCCCAGACGATCTCACCGGACCACAGAGGAAGTACAGCAACACATACCTGCACAGCACCTCACCGCTGCTGCAGGCATCAACAAGGGTTGCTCCCACCAGCAAGGGCACTTTAAGGCTGCCTCCACCGCAGCACGCCAACCCGCAGTCTACGTCGATGATTCTGAGACCATTGCCTGCGACACAGTTGGCGTCGCACCGTGAGAATGACATGCTGGGTGGAGGTTCCTCCAGCAACAACAGCGACCCGCAACCCTCGACGCCGTCCTTCAAGTCCGGTAAGGGTTTCTATGGCTCACAACGGAAGAACTCCAACGTATCTGTTGGTGCTGGGGCTGCTGCAAGGGAAGGGGCTTCCGCCGAGCCGCTGCTGCCTCAGCCCGTCCGACCACGTAAAGAATACGACATCACCAAATCACGCATTCTCGCCAACCCCGACCTGCAGGGCTTCCGCTCCGCCTACGGAGACGGCTTCAAATACATCCAGTGCAGGGATCACTACGAGATTCGAGGGATTCTGCCCTACACGTACCGCGGGGCCGTGTATTACACCCCCGTCATCATCTCTGTTTACGCGCCGGCGAGCGAGGTGTCGGACCCGAACTCTCCCTTGGGGGCCGCCGGGTCGCAAAAGTCGGGTGTGCTGATGGGCGGCGACACAAGCAGCGTGGGGGGACTGAAGGAGGTGTACTGTCGCTACCGGGTATGCCTGGACATGCAGAACCTAAACGACTTCGCCGTCAGCCGCAAGGCGGAGTACCTTGACCCCGTCAGCGGCGCCATCATCCCCGCACCGGGCGATGACAAGTACCAAACTCTTACCGCGTACATCCGCAACGTCGTTGTTCGCAGTTTCGAGGCGGTACCACCCCTCATTGTGTCCACCAGCAGCTACGCCTTCCCCCTGCGACCCAACATCAGCCAGCTCGGTGCGGCGGACAACGCAGACCCGTACCGGCACCACCACTCGCACAATGCGCCGACATTTATGAAGAACGCACTGCCCATGCGCAGCGCCGCTCACCTTCGCTGCGCCGCTATCTTGCGCGACTTGAGCAAGTTTGGGGACGGCCTCGGGCGTTACTTTCCGGCCAACCACCGTATCGTTGTGTACGTGCCGGTGTTTAGCGAGCACAAGGCGGCGGTGCTTGCCCTCCCACAGGAGCGGCCGTACACGACCACCGTCGACCAGTACGCTGCTCCAGCCTCGCCTGGTGGGGGTGCGAACGATACGCGAGCTGCTGGCCATACTTCCTTCTCATCCACCGGCGGCGGAGCCACAAATAGCGACAACAGCAACAGTAGCAACGTACCGAGGAAGGCAGTGACGCAGCAGGTCGCTGTGGAGGCGGTGGCAGAGCTGCAGGTGCGGGTGTGGATACAGTTCACCCCCATCACTGGTTCTGGCGCGAACGCTGCTGAGGCCACCGTGGACGGTTGCGAAGGTGGCGTGTACGCCTACCCTCCCCGAGTCTACTTAATCGACGCCGCGGCACACCCGCCGGCGGCGCTGACCGGCTCGTCGCTGTCCAGACCGAATACGCTGACCGGGCAGTGTTTTGCGAGTATTCTGCGTGATCGCGACACGGGCGAGCTCGACCCGGAGCGGGTGAAGCTCTCGCAGGAGTCGTGGAGCGCGAATGGGTCGGTGTACAGCATCCTGGTCGAGCTGCAGAAGGTGCTGCGAGACGCACTGGAGAGCTTCGCGGTTGCCTACACCGGCCGCCGTCCTGCATCTACCCCGGTGCAGCAGGCGAACACCACTGCTGACGCCTACGGTCGCGGCAACGCGTCGTCGGATGCCCCCACGCAACTCCACCACTCGCCCACGGCGTCACCGCTCGACACCTTCTTTACCTCCCCTACCACACAAACGCAGCCGTATGGGCCGGGTGTAAGCAGCAGTAGTTGCAGCAGTAGCCAGCCCGGCGCGCCTGCGCCGCCCAATACCGACAGCGCGGGTCGTTGCCTCTACTGTTATCAGCCGCTGCAGACGCGGGCGTTGCTGCAGCCATGCGGGCATGACGGGATGTGTGGGCTGTGCGTGCAGCGGCTGCAGAGTCACTGTCGGGAGGAGGTGTTTGCCTGCCCGGTGTGCCGCCAGTCGGTGCGCAATGTGATGGAGGTGTTTCTCTAAACAGGCTCGGTGGCCGTCCCCGGTCCAGCTGGACGACTCCACTTCAGCAACCAGCGAAAAACACGAAGAGAAGCAAAGGAAAGGAGGTGGGCGACAGAGGATCACTGCACTGCTCCCCCCCCCTCTCCCCTGTGACACGTGCGTGTTCATGGATGAGTGACAAGGCAGAGGTCTTCGATGCCGTCCTATCTCTTTTTTTTGTTGTTTGTTTGTTTGAGTGGAGCTGGTTGTGCCACGCGGTTTTGGTGGCTCACGGCAATGGTTGGATGACGGGAGGTTTTGTTCTTACTTTCTTTTGCTTTGTTTCTTGTTTTTGCACTGCTGATGGTGTTGTCGTTGCCTGTTTTGAGCACTTCGTGACTGTCATTGTATAAATAGATCTGCCTTACCGTGTGTCTGTTGTCTTGTATCCCCCCCCCTCCGCTTTCCTCGCTTTCCATTTTTGATCCTCTGTTTTTCTCTACCCCCAATTTCTCCCTCGTCGGTTTGGCGGAGGTGCTGTGCGATTCGAATCTAGCAGCAGTGCAAACGCAGTGTTTTCTCTGTGTATCTGTGTGTTAGCGGAGCTCCTCAAAGACGACGATGGTGAATGCAGCACTGTTGAAGAGGCTGATCAACAGTGCTCCTGGCGCGACGTCGTCTTCCATTGCCTCCGTGAGTATCTCTTCGAAACCTGCTAAAGCAGGAGGAGTGTGGGTGGGTGGGCAAATTAGCGGCACAAGATGTAGACAAGATCGCTCGTGTACGGTGGAGTATTGCGAACGACGTTCATCTAAAATCCTTCAGTTCTTCTTACGCGTTTCTTCTCTCTCCCCCTCCTCAACAAATATGCGGTGCCCTCTGTGAGTGTGTGTGTGTGTTTCATAAGCGCGAAAATACACACACACACATACGCACACACAAGGCGACGCCCATCATTCGTTCTTCGTCTTTCCGTGTTTCTCTCCCTCTCGCTTTCTTGCACAGTTCTCCACATCGCTGCACCTCTTCTTTTCTTTTTCGGCTGCTGTGATATCCCTTTGACTAGAAGCTCCCATCAGCCGCTGATACCTGCGGCCAGGTTTTGTGTGTGTGTGTGCATTATCTTTTCCATACACTCACAGAGACGCACCCTTCACGTAGACGGTCTGACAGACAAGCACAGATATGGCGTCTTCACCAAGCAGTAATATCAACATCTACGACCCAATCGAGGTCGCCCGTGCCAACCCGTACTTTAAGCGTAATCACATGGGCCAAGTGACGTGCACCCTGTGTAACATCTACTGCACCGAGGAAAACAACTTTTTAAAGCACATCGCCGGCAAGACACACACGCTGCAGCTGGAACGTCGCCAGCACAAGGAGCTGCGCCACCTACGTGAACAGGAGGAGGAGCGCCGCAACACCGAGGCTCAGGAGCGGGCGAGAAAGGAGGAGGCGCTGCTGGCGTTGAGCACCGGGCAGTCGAATGCAGCGACATCTTCCTCATCAGCTGCAGGGACGGCAGGCTCAGCAGCAGTAGCTGCAGCGGCAGCAGCAGCAGCCAACGCGCGCTTTGGAACTCCTCTCTACTCCTTCCGCACCGAGCACGATGAAGTCGCCTTTCACACCAAAGTCTGGATCGACGTGATGTTCACGCAAGCCGAGGAAGGCACACGGCCACTGCATAGGTGGCTGTCGGCGCGTGAGCAACACATGGAGCAGCCTGCTGATGACTACTTCACCTACCTGCTCTTCGCGTGTGAGGGGTATGCGACGATCGCGCTCAAGTTTCCTGCGCAGGCCCACCGATCGGAAGCGGGGGAGATGTTAGAGGAGGCGGACGGCAGCTACTCCGAGGCGTACCTGTGTTCGTGGGATCCGCTGCGGAAGGTGTACTCCATGTTCTTCGTCTTCAGTCGCTGAGTCGCGGTCGCACACGCCCCCTCTCGTGTAACTTGACCACTTTTTGTTCTCTGTTTGTTTTAGATGTGTGTGTGTGTGTAGTGCAGAGGGAGAGTCGCATCTGCAGCGGCGTCCTTCGTCGTGTGATGACAGACTTCTTTGTTGTTGTATAAGTCGTAACAATACAAAGCAACGCAAGTAACCCCCCCCCAAAAAAAAAAAAATAAAAAAAAACATGATTTGACAAACACCGCCGCGACCTCCTGTCAAACTCCCTCCTCCGGATCTCAGTGGAGCAACCACGTACATGACGGAGACGGCGGTGAGGGCTGTGTTACCGTGTTGGTGTTGCTGTGGTGCTTTTGCAGGTGATTCAGCGTGGCGACTACGGCTGCGCAAGGAGTAATTTGCGTTCTTCTATTCTTGTTATGGCTGCGTTCTTCCTCGTGTATCGTGTGGGTGCGCCTCCCCCCCCCTTCTCTCCCTCTCTGTGGCGTTCTCTCGCTCTCCACCAGAGAGGCAGGGAAAACGAGACGAAAAGAAAGACTGAGGTGTCGAAAAGCGCAGTAGGTACAGAATTGACCTCGTCGTACAAAAGAACACGCACAGAAGCAGTCCGGAAACACAACTTAACGATTATAGATTAGAGGTGCGAGGATACACCAGACACTTCCACACTCACTCGCTCATCAGCCCGCACAGGAGGAGTATTTTGTTCCTCTCTTTGTCTTCAATATACATATGTTATTCTACAGCGCACTACCTTTCAGCACACACACAAAACAACAACAACAGAAATAAGGATAGTTGGAAAAGTGCAGCTACGCTTCCTGTCGCACACCTCCCCCTCCCTTCCTTTTATCCCTTCCGCGATGGAATCCTTCCTTCCGCAGGTGGACAGCGTGCAGCTGAAGGCGCAGCTAAACCGAATTATGGCTGACGTGGGCACCGTTGCCTCCGACTCGGCCATCTCCGCCAAAGGCACGGAGGAGGCTGGTCGATGCATCAGCGAATTCAGCAGCTTTTTTGTCTCCTGTGCGGAGCGACACGGCAGCACCCCGCACGCGGTGCTTGGTCAGCACGTTGTGAACAACGTCTTTGTCTTTGTCCTCGAGCGCATTGTGAAGCCGCAGCTGATGGCGTACTGCCGCTTTGCGGAGAAGCACGCAGCGAATGCGCTGGAGGCCAGCTCGGCGGCTGGTGGCAGTGGTAGTGGTGTAGGCAGGCACAACCGACTGCTGCAGCAACAGCAGCAGTCCTCGATAGCCGTGTCGACCGGGCGACGGGATGCGTGGGAGGCTCGGCGGCGTCGTCTACGTGGTGACATCGTTCGTCCTTTCATTGAGCTCTTTCAGAGTTTGCACACCTTTCTGACGGCGGAGGGGGAGCCGCTGACAGCACACCAGCTGCAACAGCAACAACAGCAGCAGCCGTCCAACAGCGCCACCAACAGCGCCCGTGCAGCGTGGGAGAGCTCGCTGGAGGGTGCACGCGGTGGCAGCGACAATGTACGTCGTGGCGACTATCGAAGGGCAACAACAGATACTGTTTCGCTGGTTGGGGCAACACAGACGTATCCTCCCTCGACAACAGCTGCAGCAGCAGGCGGTGCCGGTGCCTTCGACGATGACGACGATCGAGATGGCGGCGTAGCGTTGCCTGAGATGTCGCCGTCGCTCAGCCAGGCCCCGCTGCAGTGGAAGGGAGCCTCCCCTCTTAACATGCTGTGCAACCACATTCTGGAAGTGCTGGAGAGTCAGTGGCTGGTCTCGGTGGTCGGGGCAGACTACGCCGCCCTGCTACTCGAGGTGCTGCGTTGGAGCGGCTACGCACGCCTTGTAACACCAGTGTACCTCGTTCGTCTGTCCGGCTGCCTGCTAACGTTGCTCGAGCGGGTGCCGCTGCACCCCAATGGAGCGAACATGTCAATAGCTGATGGGGAGGAGGAGAGCGGCATCGGTGCTGATGGAACGACTATGGTGGCGCCGAACCTGCTTCTGCAAGAGGTTGGGGATGGCCGCGTGTGGGTCGCAGCGCCGACCGCCGACGACGCATGCTGCTACGCGCAGGTACTGGTGTGTCTTTACGGTCTCCCCCAAGTCAGCTCCGCCTACCCACCTTCCGCAACGACGACAGCAGCAGCAGCGCGGAAAGGAGATACCCTTTCCTACAACGCCTACACAACGAATCTACGCACTGCGCCACGGCAGCACCACAGCGAGAGCGACGCACTCGCAGTGGTGCGTCGGCTAATGGAGTTGGTGATGCTGCGCCATCAATCCCCCACACCAGACCTCCGCCTGGAGGCGTACTGCGTGGCGGCATTGCGACAGCTGTGCTGCAGCGTTCATCACGACCACCCAGCTGTCGCGAGTGCATCCGTGGGGGTAGTGAAGCTGCTGTGCGACTTCTTCTTCCTGCCTCACCACACACCCCGGCATGACGTGTGGCGGCTGGAGGTGATGCAGTTTATTGCGGCGGTGCTCGCGTACGCGCTGGCAGACCGTGTAGGCGCCGAGTTAAGGAGAGATATCCACCCGTCCAACTGCACCGAGGCAGACAGATCACCAGGGATGGCGACGGACAACGTTGCCGCGGCCACAGCAGACGCCACGCCTGTCCTGCCTTCACACCGTGAGCTGCTTGTGCTTCTCCATCAGACTGTTTACCCCACCATGTGCCGTATCTTCACGCAGCAGCGGCACGAGTATAGCTTCGTCTCGCGACGCGAGCTCTTTAGCTTCCCGTGCAGCCCGCTTCAGGAGGTGTTCGACTTTGGTGGAGTGGTGCTGTACCTCTGCTCGGCCACCCACGCAGCGTACGACGCCGACGTGTCCTCCGACCTGGCACTGACCACTGCTGCAGCTGCAACAACCGGTGAGCTGCACGATGATGATGATGGCGGAAAATCAGGTGTTCTTCAACAGCGAAAGCGGCGCCGCGAGCCGCTCGGGCTGAACAACCCGTGCGATGATGTCAGTGGTGCAAAGGAGACCACCACGACTGCTGCACCAGCCGGCTCTTCACGAAAGGAAACCTCAGAAGCGCAGCAGCAGCGGCGTCCACACCCGGTGCAGCCACTGTGTGCGGCCCTGTGCGATGAGTTTTTCCAGCGCGCACCACCACCACAAACCACCACGGCGACATCGGCCACTCCGCCGTCAGTGTCTCGGGCGACGTGTCGTCGCCTCGGTGATGCCCCGCTCGTGCTGCGAATCTGCACGGCCGGCATTCGAACGAACAGCGCTGCAGTGCACGACGTCGTGTCTGATAGGTCTCTTTTTCTGCTTCACCTGCTCGCGCAGCCGTGCGCGACGCTGCGGTGCCCGCACAGCGTGACGGACACCCTCGTGGAAGACGTTCTGCTGCCGCTGAGTGGGGCCTTCGAGGTGCGTATGGGACCGCTGCTGCTGGCGACCATCAACGCCGTAATACCTCACTGCAGCGCAGCCACACAGTTTTCTACCTTTGCGTTGCTCGCACAGCGGTCATTTCCTCGCCGGCTCGGCTACACGCTGATGCGGGGTGCCGTGGCAGCCGCCGCCGCTTCTTCTCCTTCCGCCCCTTCCCCTAACGCCACATCAGCGCGCGAGGATCTGCTGAACCCTTCTGAGCCGATGTATCAGGTGCTGGTGACGCTGCTGGAGCAGCGCCTTGTCCACCGCCACGGCAGCTGCCAGACGTCTCTACCGAATGCTCAGTCGTCGTCACGTCGGTTTGGGTTACCGTCATCCCCAATAAGCACCGTGACGGATCTCATTCCTTCGTTGGATGACGTGGGTGTGGTGTGGGAGACGCATGTGCACACGTTGGCGCGACGAATACTGTCGCAGTTGCAGACCTACGAGCACGCCGCTGCATGCGTGCGTGAAGCTGTTGCAGCCGCTCAGGAAGCGGGCGCGATGGGCTTCATGACGCATTCCAGCACGACGGGGGAGCCATCACTGACCCCGCTGCGCACGTTCGTACCGGCATTGTCGTCGTCTTTTGCAGCACTCCTCACGCGCTTCATTACCCTTGTCCAGTGCACGCGCTTGTGGCAGCTCGCCTTACCCACACGCAACCGCAACAGCGACGGCAGCAGCAGCAGCAGGGATGACGAGCACCTCAGTACGATGGGAGGAGGAGGAGGTGGTGGTGGTGGTGGTGGTGTGGGTGGAAGTAGTATGAGCGGCGGCTACGTTGGACTGGAGTTCGTGTTGTTCACCGCCGCGCACGGCGTCTCCTTCTATGAGCGAGTGCCGGTCCTTCGCCGCCCAGCGATGGACGGGAGACATGGTGCTGACGGTGGGGCAGAAGGTAGCCATGCGTGTGGCGACACATCGAGGCAGGCAGCTCGCCACACCGGCGCCGACATCTTCACGGCCGGCGTGAATGCCGCCACGCCTACTCTCGCTTCCCTCCTCTCGTCGTTATCATCGAGTGCGTCTGCACCGGCCTTCATCGATGCCTTCTCACCTGCAGACTTTCTCGCCTGGCTGACGGAGGCGGAGACGTACGCCTGCTCCGTGCTGTGGGCCTGTCGGGCACAGCAGCAGCTGGCACGGTGTGCGCAAATTCCGTCGTACCACATCACGAGTGATCCGCTCGACGCGTCTTTCACACTGCTGGACTGGCAGGGCAGCAACCCAGGGACTGCTGCTGCCCGTGCTGCTCTTTGTGGTCGTGTACGCGGTGGTGTGGTGTCGTATTTGGATTCCGTGTGTGCGGGTCTGAACGGGCTGGCAGTGAACGCGGCTGCGAATGTCCCGGCGCTACTGCGCGACGCGACGGAGGGTCACTGGATGCTGCGCGTGCCGGTACGTAGTACTCGTCGTCGCTCCACGCAGCAGCGCGGCCCCACAGCAGCAGAGAAAGAGGGAGGCATGCAGGAGACAGGCGGCGTCGCTGCGGGCTCGATCAACGATGCAACGCGTCTTTTTCTCCCTCTTTCCTTCCAAGAAGCACTGGCGCAGTCACTGCAGGGTGCCGTTACGTGGCTGATGCGGCGTGCATTGCTGCTGGAACGCGTCAGCGCCGATACCGCGGCGGGTGCGGCCTTGGCCTTCACGGCAAGAGCGTCTGGCAAAGGCGTGAACACTGGTGTGGCGGCCCCAGCATTGTTGAGCGGGTGGGAGGCGGTGTCGGCACCGGAGCAGGCGTCCGCTGCGCTGCTGCTCGCTGTGCAGTGTACGCAGCTGCTGCACCTGCTACTGCGGTGGTACCGTGCCGGATTGTGGTACCCGCCGCATGCGCATACTGCCATCACGGTGGCAGCAGAGGCAGCGGCAGACATGATGCAAACTCGAAATGATGAACAGGCATGTGAAGGGGACAGGGAGGGGGAGGCGGAGGCTGAAGGGGCGCAGCAGGTGCGAGATGAGAAGCGTGCCGTGCGGAGCGGCGCTTCAGCCAACGTCGCTGCAGACGCAGAGGCACGTGCAGATGCTGACATCCTCGCCAGCTCACCTCGGCTCTTCGACAGCCCCACCTCGATGATCGCACGCCTCTCAGTGCGTGGCGGAGGTCGAGTTTATTACGCCGTGCTGTGGCTGTGCCACCACCTAACAGATTATCTGGAGCAGGCGGGTCTTGACGTGCTCGCGACGCTGCCGCTGTGGGTGGCTCTGCGTGCACTGTACTGTGATGTGGGCACGGTGCTCCTCGACCCAGTTATCGCCTGTGGGGTGGACCCACGGCAGACCACGCTGCAGCTGACGGCCGCGGTGGCCCGTTGTGGTTGTCGTGGTGGGGTGTTGCCGCTGTCGCAGTGGCAGCCGTCAAACCCAAACTCACGCGAAGTGACCCGCACCGTGGTGATGGCGCTCCACCTTTCGCTGGACGTTCAACGGCTGGTGTTGCGTGCGGGGCGGCGCACCGGCATCAACGCCTACGCAGCCACCCCGCTCATGAATGTGGGGGAGCTGCGACGCATCGTGCTCGCGCTGCTGGAGCGGCAATCCTTGGCCGACCTGCACACCACGTCACCCGCCACGAGAGCAGCGGCCGGCGAGCTGGAGGACGCGCTGCTGCCGAGCCAGCACCCGCTGATTGCACAGAAATTTCCCTTTCTGCCCCCGCTGCTACCGGTGCTGCCGGCCCTGCTGCGGCTGCTGCTTTTTCTCAGCGTCACACCGCACGACGCTACGGCAGACGAGCGAAGTGCCGTTGTAGTGGACTGTCGTGTGGTGGTTCGTCTTCTTCAGATTGTATTCGCGCGGTACCGCTATCAGCTGGGACCCGCACTCTGCAGCGAGCTCATGGGTGGACCGCTCATGGATCTCGAACATCTGCTGTGTTGTTCGCGTGCAGATCCCCCCACCACCAGCAGCAGCAGCAGCGGCAGCAGCCATAAGGCGGGGATGCCCTCGGCAGCTTCCGCGCACCTCCCTAGAAAAGCGCAACAGCGTAGCGACACAGTGGAGGTCGCGGCGTCGCTGCTGTACACGCAAAGTGGTCGTCTGCTGGAGCTGTGGACGGCGCAGCTGACGGATGTGCACCGCGTTGACATGCCCGTCTGCACCCCGCAGTGGCAATGCGCGCTGCTGCAGGCCGCCTTTGCCGTCCTTGTACGGTGCGAGCCTGCCGTCGCGGAGGTTCTGGGTCGCTTCTCCTTTGAGTTTCTTTCCGAGGCCACGCCATACGTCGTGCGTCGAAACGCCGCGCTGCACGTGGGTGTTCTCTTCCGCACCTTCTCCGCGCGCCGAGCGCAGGTGTTGCACACACTACTCACGAAAGCACGCGAGGGGATGCTGTCGCCGACGCCGCTGCTGTGCTCCACCAGCCTGCTCGCACTGTCGGAGGCCGTACGTGCTGCGCCAGA
Source organism: Crithidia bombi (assembly GCA_900240985.1). Lineage (NCBI taxonomy): Eukaryota > Euglenozoa > Kinetoplastea > Trypanosomatida > Trypanosomatidae > Crithidia > Crithidia bombi. The sequence continues at coordinate 68,516 of OESO01000033.1, read as the reverse complement.
GCTGCGCGTCGACGTCGTCTACACGCTGCTCGAGTGCTGGGCCACCCGCGGCTTCGCGCGGCGCGGCTTGATTGTGGAGTGTCTGGCACGCCTGACGACGTGGATGAGAGACGAGGCTGCGCAGATAGCAGGCTTCCTCAGCCTCGACGCCCTCCCGTCCTCTCCAGCTCTTCCACCGCTGCTACGGCAGCTGCCACCCAGCACCCACCTCTGCCGTATGCACGTCCGCTCACTCCTTTTCTCGTGGCTGTGCGAGTACCGACACCCGCTGATCGCCCTCCCCTTTGTCTGCTTCGGCTATGCTGCACTGGAAGACTTCGTTGTGGATCAGCTGTCGGTGTTGCTGCCGCTGGCGTTGCTGCTGCTGGCGGAGGCGGACGACGACGCAGATTCCGTCGTGCCGTGTGAGGTGCGGCCTCACCGTTCCGAGCAGAACGTCCGACACTCGCCTAGCATTCCCAATGCTGCTCCTCCGGTGTGCGCAACGGCGTCAGGTGCACCGGGCAGCGTATTCCATCAAATTCTGCAAATCTACCGTGACTCGGCGTCGTCTTCGTCGTCTCACGAAGAGCTCCGTGGTGCCAGGCGCAGGGGCCCCAGCACAATAACCGCTGTCACCACCTCTGCTGCTGCTGAGTCGAGTGGCAGCGCAAGCGACACAAAAGGCAATACGAACGACACGGGGGAGGAGGCGGGTGAGGAGGTGCGCCAACTCGCACCTCTCTGCCTTGTTTTGCAGCACATATCAGCAGTGGTGGCGCAGCTGCTTGTGATAGCCGCCCACGCACCTGTGCCGCTCTTCGGCGACGCCGTGCTGGACGAGGAGGTGACGCCGTCCAGCAGCACCACCACCGCTGACTGGTTTCGGCGATCGAGGCATCGCGGCGGTGTTGGCAGGGCTGGCGTTAACAAGGGTCAGCCAGGCACTGATGCCGCCGCCGACCAGCACTGGTGCGAAGCCGCACAAAAGTGCTTATACTGGCTTGAAAGGCTTCTCAATACGTGTGAGGAGGTGGCCTTGGTGCAGGCAGGGTCGTACGTCTGGTGCGGGAGGCAGCTCCCAGCGGGGGAGTGCGTGGTGGCTGACGTCGCTCCAGCGGCTGGTGCGGCGCTTCTGCAGCCCGCCGTCGCTGCTCACTCGTCGGACGTTCTCCTCTTCTATCTCCAACGCCTCGCTGTTTGGCCTGCGCCGCGAGCAGTCTTTGATGTCGTATTGGCAGCGCATGTGGATGCGGTGATGACTGATGTGGTGGCGCTGCACCGCACGACGGCGGAGCCGTCATGCTTGGTCTACGGAACTCCTGAGCAGCTGCGTCGTGCGTTGACGTGGGTGGCGGGGAAAGTCATCGCCGTGCCACTGTCCACGGGGGCACCACCCTCCGCTCCATTCGATGCCAGCTCGCCCACGTGGCCAGTCGAAGGCAGCACAGTATCTGTGGCGGTGGAGGAGAGCGGTGCAGCGGCGCACGAGTCGGTCAGCACGGCGGGATCCCTTGATGCTGCTGCGTGGCAGGCACGGTGCCTGCATCTGCTCGTGCCGCCACGCTTTCCACAAGGTACCGTGGAGGACAGCGTGGCTGACGATGACGGCCGGCAAGAACCGATCGACCCCGCCTGCTCGCCAGACGTCCTCTCTTCTTTTTTCATCCTTGGCCATGGCACGTTTCTACAGTCGTTGCTGCACGTCGTGTATAGCAGCTGCATCGCGCCTACCTCCCTCGAGTGCGCATTTCGTGGCCCGCAGCAGCTGTCCCTTCTCACGTCGATTGTCACGCAGTGGTGCTCGTCGAGTGTCTTGGCGCAGCCGCAGCCCTTGCACATCGCTCTCACCTACTTGCTGCACTGGTTACGGCGTGGAGGGTCTGCTGAAGTTCTCAGAGAGGTGTGTAACGCGCTACTGCACGTGTGGCCGGTCGCGGTCAGCGGCAGTGTGTTGCGGACTCGTACCGATGCCGAGGAAGGCCGCATCACGCAGAGGGGAAAACAGGGGAGGAGGGGGAGGGTGGGTACGACACCGTGCGTAGGCGGCTGCGGCTTGTGGGCGTGTGCAGTGCAGCTGGCACGGGCGATGGAGCCGCACATTGCGGTGTCCCCTGTCGTCGCCTCCACGTGGCGGGCATTGTGCCGCAGTGATCCAAGTCTACTTCGCTGTGCGTGGCTTGAGCAGGCAGCAGCCTTTAGAGGGCAGACCAACATGCCCGAGACCAGCGTGGGCGCGACGGCACGGGGTGGTGGCGGTGCTGACCGTCCTCCTGATTCTTCTCAGGTTGTTGTGAATGTTGACGACGAAGAAGCCTTGACAGGGGGGCAGACGGGCAGCCGTCATCGCAACGGCAGCGAGCAAAGTGATGACAACGATGACGCTGCTGCTGCTGCGGCTCTTCCGCCAAAGGTGTGCGCGTGGAGCTGGTCCACCTACCAATTGCATCGCCGTTCGTGTCTGGCGCCGCTGCAGCCGACGGATACGCAGCGCAGGATGTCGACGTTAGTGTCGCTGCTTCACCACATCTGCGGTCGCGACGAGCAGGGCGACCTGACCAGCGCGTACGACGGCACCACGGGAGAGCCGGGGCCCACCTCGCGCGATGTCAACCTCTCTGTGGTGGGCAGGACGAATGGGGACACCTTCAGCTGGTGGGCTGCGGCGCCGTCGGCAGCGGCACCACCACCCGCAACGCTCCTGCAGGATGTCGCCGCGGGCGTGGACTGCACACGCCACCTCATTGTTCGCTGTTTAGAGGTGGCAGCGGTGTGGAGCCGCGAGCGGGCACGCGAGCTTCAGACGACCAAGGAAGCGCCGTCAGAGGCGACCGCAACGACGACGCCTGCGATGCCGATGCTGCCTGTGGAACAGCTCGCGGTGGCGGTGCAAGACGCGGTGCTCTCCGGCGTTGCGCAGCTGTACAGGTGGTCCACAGGGAACTCCATTTACGAGAGTAGCACGTGGTCGTGGAACGCTGACGCGGACACAGCCGGCGCCCCCGCCGCCGCCGCCGCAGCGTCGGTGGTGGGGATGGACACCGAGAGCAGTGAAGAGCAGACGTTGGCATGCTTTCAGCTGCTGAGGAGTTTGTCACTGTGTGTGCTGCACACAGGCGCGACGGAGCTGCTGACCCGTGTCGTCAGCGCAGTTGCGCAGGTGGGCAGTGGCGAATCCCGTGAAGGGGTGTACCACGACATCGGCGATATGTCGATGCGGTTTTGGGCCACCGCTGGCGGAGGTGGAGAGGGCGAACCAGCCGAGGAGCTCAGTGACAGCGCATCAGCGGAGCAGCTCGTCGCTACTTTTCTTAGTAACGCCTACATAGAGCAGCTAAAGGCGTTGGAGGTGCTTACCAATAGCGCCGACGCGCGCCTCTCCGCGCTGGCGACCCACACTTTGCGTATCTGGGCCCTGTGTCTGGCAGTGAGTGAGCACAGTGCCACTTCCTCCAACGTGCTGTCCAGTTTTGACTCCGCCGTTATGGTGGTGATGTGTGCCGCCTGCAGCTCCTCATCGCACCGGAGCGCGACGGAGACGAGAGAGACGCCGAGCGACGTGTGCGCCACGTACGCTCCTCAACTTCTGCGTCGGGTGTTGTGGGCGGTGCGAAGCGCTCGCAGCGAGACCCGGCCTGCTGCAGATTCGATGAAGTACACGACCGGGGTGGGGATCCGCGGTGCCGCGTGCACGATGGAGCCGCCGCCACCGCCGCCGCCGTCCTTCTCTGCCGTCCACGTCACGCACACCTCCGTGTGGCAGCCGCTACACTCGACATCTGCGCTGCCCGACGAAAGTTCCTTTCTCTGTCGCTTTGTTGCCGCCCTCGCACACACCTATGGCGTGCTGAAGCGCAGCACCATGTGGACTTCGCTGCTTCCCCTCCTGTGCGCTCAAGACGAACAGCAGGACGGCTGCGCTGACAGTGCGCCCGGCATGGCCAACGGCGTAGACAGGAAATCTGCCCCACAACGCAGACCGCAGTTGTGGGACAGTAGTGGCCTGGCGTCCACCAGTGCCCGCCTGCTGGCACCACTGCTGCTGCACATCATGTGCCTCCGTGAGAGCGATGGTCAACGGGCCACACGCAGGGAGTGGAGCGAGCTGCTTGATCAGCACGTCATCCAGCAAGCCCATCGATGCCCGCGTACGGTAAAGCTCTTCCTGCGAGCCCTCTACTCGTGCCATGTCGTCTTGCTCCGCCATACGCGGCAACGAGGCCTGAGAGGTTCTGCGGCAGCAGCAACAGCAGCTGCTACTACTGCTGGTCTGAACGGCAGCTTCACCTGGCCAGCTGCCTTTGGCGCTGTTCCCACGCTGCAGGACATGCAGGAGTGCTACTGGCTGAGTGACATCCCAGCACGCCACCTCGCCCGTGCCGCTGTCCTCGTGCAGGAGCCGCAGCTGGCCCTTCTCTTCGCACAGCTCAGTGGGGAGTCACTCTTCGGCCCGCGTACCGGGTCGGCTGCGCTCTCGGGGGAGATGGAAACCACACGTTCTGCCGTGATGCTGCGCGAGGGCACCGTGGGTGGCCCGGCCGCGTCTGCCGTGTCGAGTGTCCCGTACTCTGCGTTGTTCCCGTACGCGCAGTCTGGGGACTACACCACCACTCCCGCTGCTGTGGGGACAACCGTTGGTAAGTCAGCACACGAAATGTCTGCGCGTAGTGGTGTGCGGGCCCGCGAGCGGCAGGACACCATGCGTCTGAAAACACGGGAGTTCATGTATCACATCTTTGCCGTGTACGCGGCTGTGCAGCAGCTGACGGACGTGGACGACGTCAGCGGGGTGTCGGCGATGGTGCGCTGCATGGATGGGCCTGCAAGGGATGGCGGTGATGCAACAAAGTCTCAAGCTACACAATCAGACATCGTTTGCTGGACACGAGATGCCCCGCTCAGCGCAGCCGGACGCACTCCTGGCGACACTGTGAGCGGCACCGTTATCCGCCGAGCTGCCTCACCGCGTGCATCGGCGGTGGTGGTGGGCAACGTGGACGTGATGGACGACAGTGGCGTGTGGGTGAATGAGCTGCGAGACTGCGAGGACGACGAGCTCGCATGTCTTCGCCGTGTAAAGGGGGCGTCTCGCCCACCAAGTGACAGCGATCCATGGCGTGCCGCGCTGCACCGGGCTGCGCAGTTGCTGCAGCAGGATCTTCCCTCGACTGCGATGGACGTCCTGCTGAGTGTCAGCAACCGTTGCAACGCTGATCTGTCGTCAGGGCCCTTCACCGACGTCACAGCCCCCCGCGGCGTCGAGGAGGCGCAGGTAACGGGCGACCCATCGAGAACAAACTTATTCCACATGGATGTCACCTCTGGTTTTCACTGTCGTGGAGCACCATGGACGGCAGGGCACGAGGCGTGTTTGCGCTCACTGCTCTCGGAAGCCGCCTGGCGCTGCGCACAGTGGACGAAGTCACCTGGCGTTGCAGGGGAGCACCACGGGAACGGATCTTACACCTCCATGGCGGTGCCGCCGGCTGTTCTGGCGCGTCTAGCGAGTCCTCGCTCTCTGACGTCCTCCTCCTCATCTTTTCTGATGCCTCCAGCAGGGGAAGTGGTGCACGGAGGCTTTTATGAGCACCTGCTGAACGCTTTCCTGGCCCTTTCCAGCGGTGCATCGCAGCCGTGTCTGTCACACCTGCGCGCTGCAGAGGCGAGCCTGCGCGGGCGACTCTCCGCCACATCCGTCGTGTCCGCTGTGGTGGCGGCAGAGGCGTTGAGCGAGGTGCGACAGTGCGTCCACGCTTTGCTGGCGACAAAAACAAAAGCACCTGCTTCGCCACTGCCCTCCGTGGCGGCGCCGGGGGTCACGGTGACGCTCCCCAACTGGATGACGTGGGCCGGCCCCAACGACGGTCATGCGAGGTCCCGCGTCGACGACTTCGTGCGCGGGATCGGACCGGCATCGTGGCGGTTGCTGGACTCCGTACGGTATGCGCTGCGTCAGCTGTACGGCAGCAGCGACGGGGTGTATTACTTCATGCTCGACGCGACTGCGCGTGCGTTGGCGTTTAACCACCCGGTGCAGGCGCACCGCTGGCTGAGCGACTGGGAGAACCAGGGAAGAGGGGTGTCCGCTGCGGTAGAGAACTCTGATATCTCGTCCGCACTTCTGGAGAAGCGTCGTGTCGACGTCACGCTGCGCAAAGCTCAGGTGGCCTACGCGCTGGGCCGATGGCAGGCGGCGCTCGCGTTGCTGCAGCCTACCCCAGTGTCCTCCTCAGCTTCCTCTTTTATTACCGCAGCGCCAACAACGTCAGCTTTTACTAAAGGAGGAGGGAACTTCAACCTACCGCAGGAGCACCGTGTGGTGCAGCAGCTGATGATGTGGCACGAGGAGCTGCGTCTCGTGCCCGCCTCTCAGCTTGTACGCGACCCGTTTCTTTCCCGGGCTGCGGCGTCCGACAACACCGGCGCCTGCAGCTTCCTGCTTGCCCGGCTGTGCCACACCCTGGCGAGCGACATCGCAGACCGGCTGACAAGTCACGAGCATCGGCAGTTGGAAGAGAGTGTGGAGGAGTCGAAGCGGCAGCGACGCGACCTCGAAGCGCAGCTGCACGCCGCCACCACAGCCGCAACGGCAAACCGAGCAGAGAGCGGCACGAGCAGCACCAGGGCAGTGGGACTGCCACCAGATGCCGCTGCTGCGTCGGTCCTGAGCGACGAGCAGCTGCGGCTGATGCGGCGTCGCATACGCGAGCTGGCCGGTGACATCAAGCGACTGGAGGAGGAGTGGGAGGCGGAGCGATCGAACTACGGACTATACCGTCGCAGCGCTCTAAATGCGTACTCTCGCTTCCTCCAGCTCCATCAGCTGGGTGTCGCGCCGCGGCCACGGCCGGAAAAGAGGAACCGTGAGCCGCCAGGCGTGACGTGCGTGCCGTACGACGGTGCCGAGAACACACTGCACGCCGTCTTCGGTTTCGTGGAGTTGTGGCTGAACGTCGCCGCGATGGAGCAGGGGGGTGGGGAGGTGCTGAACAAGGTGCTGGACAAGGCGGTGGAGCGCATCCCCACTGCCGTGTTTCTCCCGCTGGCGAGCCAGCTCACGGCACAGTTGAGCAGCCCGCAGGACGCGGAGCGGCTGAGTTTCCTTGTCGGCCGTATCGCACATGACTACCCGCTGCAGGTGGTATGGCCGCTGCTGGCGCTGCGCCACGGACACACCTTTGCGAAGTCGCGAGAGGTAAATACGATGCACGCTGTCGACGAGGCAAAAATCAAAGCGGCGCAGGAGCTGCTGGCGGACCTCGCGGCCTCAGTCAGCACGGCCTCCCCTTCTGCGGAGAAAGGAGGTAGCAGGAGTGGGACTGGTGGAGGAGACTATGGAGTGGTGAAAACAGCACGCACCGCCTCCTCTCCCTCCTTGCCTTCATCTGCCTCTTCGTCAGCACCCGTAAGCGCATCTGTCGCGCAACAGGTGCAGCAGGCACAGCTGCTCAGCTCCGCCTATCTTGAGCTGGCCTTCGACCGCAGCGTCAGCGCTGCACAGACCGACCGACGCTACCCCATAAAGTCCGATTTCTCGCTTATGACGGAGGCCCACCACCTCTCTATCCCCCCACCCACCGCACTCGCGCTCTCGACGGATGCAACGACGACATCCCTCGTCCCACGTGTGTGGCGTTACCGGCCATACTTCACCACACCGGGTGGTGTGAACGTACCAAAGGTGCTGCTGTGCGAGCTCAGCGATGGCCAGGTGGTGCGGCAGCTTCTGAAGGCTGGGGATGACCTGAGACAGGACGCATTGATTGAGCAGGTCTTCACCACGGCAAATCTGCTCTTCCACCGCCGTGACACCACACGACCGCTGCGGGTGCGTACCTTCACGATTGTGCCCCTGGCCCCCACGGCTGGTATTCTGCAGTGGGTCGAGCACACCACACCGCTTGGCGAGTACGTAACGGGCCGGGTCAGCGGCAAGGCGGAACACCCCGGCGCACACGAGCGCTACTTCCCCGGCGAGCCCACAACGCGGGAGTGCCGCATGCAGCTGCAGAACGCACCGCAGCGCAACAAGGCAGAGGTGCTGCTAAAGCTCTACGAAGTCTTCACGCCGGCCTTGCACTACTTTTTCTTCGAGTACTTCTCCTCCCCGCAAGCCTTTGTGGAGCGTCAACAGACCTTCACACGCAGCGTGGCCGCCTCCAGCGTGGTGGGCTACCTTGTCGGCCTCGGTGACCGCCACGTGAATAACATCCTGCTGCATCAGCACACCGCAGAGGTGGTGCACATCGACCTTGGCATTGCATTTGACCAGAACAAACTGCTGCCGGTGCCGGAGCTGGTGCCCTTCCGCATGACCCGCAACATCATCGACGGACTTGGGGTGCGAGGCACGGAGGGGAGTCTGCGGCCGTGTGCGGAGGCAGCCCTGGGGCTTCTGCGAGAGAAGCGCGAGCTCCTGCGAACGCTGCTGAGCTCTATTATGCACGACCCTCTCGCACGGTGGGCCATCGGCGGACCTCAACAAAATGTATCAGATACTGACAACAGCGAAATGGTGCAGCGACAACAGCTACTTCAGGCAAGCTCGAAGCAGGTGGCACCGATGCGAGCACGTGCGAGCAACGCGGATGCGGCCCGTACGCTGGCCCGCATCGATGCAAAGCTGCGTGGCTACGACAGCGGCGACGTCTTGAGCGTCTCGACGCACATACGAAAGCTGCTGGCTGAGGCACAGCGGGTGGAACACCTGGCAGTGATGTTCCCTGGTTGGTCCCAGTGGGTGTAGGTGTGTCTCTTCCTCCTTTTCCTGTGGTGTTGCAGATTTACTGACCTTTTTTGTGTTTAATTATGGATGATGTGGGCACACCGTCAGTGACAGCGTTGAGAGATGGAAGAAGGGGAGGGGTGTATCGAGGGTCAACCACAGTGAAGTCCACGTGTGTCGTTCACGAGTCGACGCATCTGCGCCCTCACTCCCCCTCTCTTTGTTGTCTTCGACGTATTTCTCTTTTTTTCTGCTGCTTGGTGTATTGCCCTCTCCCGCGTAGAGCGACCACACAACCAGACGTAGACAAACGCACAAGCACACACGCACGCAGGCACTCACGGAAACCGCATCACAACAGGCGCAGGCATCTCCGTCATCGACGCGTCTATCCTTCTGTAGCACAATGCCATGTGATGCATACATGTGCACATATAGCCTTTCTTGCATTGCCACCACCACCACCAACAACAACAACAACAGTTACTGCTGCGTTATCTTGCCTTCTTACCTCCCTACTTTCTCTCCTTCTCGTTCCTTTCTGTGCTTTTGTGGCCATTTGCACCCTTCAGAAGCGGCCACTGCAGCTCGTTGGTTCTGTGCAACGTCATCAAGTTTTGCCGTGGAGACGCAGGAGCGCCACGCCCACGCTAGCGGTGTTTCGCTTCCACTTCCTGTTGTTGTTGTTGTTGTTGTTGTTGTTCCTCCCCCCCCCCTTCTTCTCACTTCTCTTCCACGGTATTTATAGTTGCCACAACTACACTGCACTATGTGTTGACCGCTGCCGGGTCTCTCTTAGTGTTGGCCGTTCATCTAGACACACACACACACACACACACACGCCAACGCGGAGGATACGTATTAAGGCAAGTCAGAGCACAGCATTTTGTGCACGCACAAACAGAAACACACAGGCACAACTGGGTTTTGTTCTCTGTCGCTGCACGTTGATTTCAGACGAAGGTGTGCTCTCCTTCAATTTTCTCCCTTCTCTTTCTTTACTTCGCTGTGATAGCGACTGCGTTGTCTGACGCATTGCCGCCGCATCGCCACTCGGGTTTTTTTTGTGTTGTTATTGTTAAATAGGTTTCTTTTCTTTTGTGGTCCTCGTCTTTGTTGTTGCAGCTGTAATCATGTCCACCGTAGATTTCACCGAAGCACTGCAGCTCACACACAGCTTTGACCCAAGCGTATCGCAGAATGCACGCCTCGATGCAGAGCACTACTTAATGGACCTCCGCGCCAGCGCGGAAGGGCTCAACCTGAGTTTCCATATCATCAGCAATGAGGCGGTGAACGAGATCCGCTGCTTCTGGGCCTTCAACACGATCATGCATCACCTGCCGGTGCTGGCCAACACCGTGGATGCAGCGCAAGCCAGTGAACTTTACCGCACCCTCTTCTCATTCATCCATCGCTACCTGTTTGCCTCGCCCACCGTGGTGCCCGCCGACTACATCGTGAACAAACACGCGCAGATGATGGTGGTGGGGCTGCAGGTGTTTTACCCAGCCCGCTGGTGCACCATCTTTGATGATGTCTTTGAGATGCTGAACCGACGTCAGGCGTCGACCTACCTGCCCAACACGGACCTCGTTACAGTCTACGTGTTGCGCATCTTTGAGTACGTGGACGAGCGGGTGGTGTGTGTGCGCGACCGGCAGGAGCGCGGCAAGCAGCAGCGCGCACGCGACATGGAGCTCAAGGATGCGATGCGAGAGAAGGTGATGCCTCGTGCGGTGGACATGTGGTATGCAATTCTCGTAAGCGACGCCCGGGTGCGCACTCCTGAAGTCGCGAAGCTGTGCCTGAGTGTTGTGCAGACCTACATTGAATGGGTCGACGTCGCGCTTTTCATGACAGCAGACTGGATCAACCTGCTGTACTTTCTGCTTACGGCATCGCCGCTGCGCGTGGCGGCCTGTGAGTGCTTGCTGTCGCTGGTCGTGAAGAAGCAGATGCCGGGCATCAAGATGGAATCCCTGCGTACCCTCAACGTAATCGACGCGCTGCCGCGCATGATTTCGCTGTTTGAGCTGCCCCCGCCGTCAGAGGAAGCAGTGCTGTTCATCGACGCGGTAGCGAAGTTCACCGTGGCGGTCGCGGAGCAGTTCCTGACGCTTCTCGAGACGTGCTCGGCGATGCTCGAGCACGCCTCACTGGCACCTGCCGCGGTGATCGAGGTGGACGGCGTGGTCCTGCAGGATCGTCCGCTTCGTGTCACCCCAGAGCTGCTTGAGGGGCTGTCGAATGCCCTTCACGCCGTCGTAGCCCACCTCGTTCACATCCTGCAGCTGAACCTCTTCGACGTCCGCGACGCCATCCTCGGCTACCTCCAGCTGTATCTCAAGAGTCCTTTCCTGCTCGAGTCGGAGGCGGTGGAGCTGCTGTCGACGCTCTTCCATCAGACCCGTATCCCCAACATGGGCACGGAGGAGGATCGCATTTGGGATGATGCGGTGATTGACCAACGCAAGGTGCTGCACAACCTGCTTCGCCTCCTGCACCGCCGTCACCCGGACTTGGTGCTGAGCCACCTACAATGCGTGCTGATGACGGGACTCGACCGTTTGGCCACCTCCGGTGGTGTTCCGAACATGCGCAATAGCCGAACCACCGCCGGCGCCGACAGCGACGACTGCGACTTCAGCAACCCCGAAGTCCTTGAGGCCGCGCTGCGTTACTTCTATGAAGTTGGCGAGTCCCTGAGACTTGAAACGCTGAAGGACCCCAACGAGGCATGCACGCGACTGGTACAGCGTCTGCTGACCACCGAGGCAGTCGTGAACGGTGACGCCACGTGCGTGCACCTCGCCTTCTTCGAGGTGCTCGGCCGCTACTACCTCTTCTTCACTTATCACCCCGAGTATATCCCTTTGCTGCTGCAGCGCCTGCTATTGCAGCCGTGCGGTGTCATGAACACAAGCGACCGCGTCCGCGCACGCATCTGCTACCTTTTTGGCTACCTATTGCAGGTTCTGAAGGGGCAGCTTGGGATGTACGCACCGGACATGGTGAACGCGCTGCACAGCATCGTAACGACGGCACCGCAGCTGCAAGCCAGCGACCGCCGAGAGCTCTACGAGGCAACGGGCATTTTGCTCAGCATCTGCAGTGAAGACAATAGCAGCGCTGCGTCGCTCATGGGTGAGTCGGACGCGTGGGCGCGACCTGCCGCAGCTACGCACGGTGATCCAGCTGCCGTGGTGCCGCCGGAGGTTCTCGCGGAGGCGGCGAGGCTGTTGGGGCGCAAGGCGGAGCTCGTGCACGCGGTGGTGCAGTCAGCTGTGGCTGTCATGCAGCAGGCGAGTGACTCGAGCAGGACCAGCGCAGGGGTGGGCGGCTCTGCAGCTGACCTCCCCGTCGCCGACGCCATCTCCTTCTTGAGTGCCCTTGGAAAGGGGCTCGGCGCGGACGGCTCGTCGGCCACCTCTTCCGTGGTGGTCAGCAGCAGCAGCAACAACAGCATATCCGGGTCCACGTCTGCTGGCGCGGGTGGTGGTGGCCGACCCTCCATCGGCTCCACGCCCAACTCGCCAGGCTTGCAGGTCAGCTTTACCACCAGCACCGTTCCTGGCAGCGGCAGCAGCAACAACCAAGCGGGTGCGGGAGTGCTGTTGAGCGTGACAACGCCGTCGCCGACCGGCGTCTTTATCAGCCAGGTCTTCCTTCACGTGACGCAGCGGGTGATGTTGGTGGCCAGTGTGTGGGGCGGTAACGCGGCGGTGCGTGACACCGTGGGTCAGTACTTTCACCAGCTCATCAACACGCTCCCCTTCGAGCTACTGCAGCCCTACGTGGAGCAGTACGTGTTGGTGTGCCTGCAGTGGATGGAGGCGGTGCCGGAGCTGTCGAAGCTGCTTCGGCTGATGTTCCAGTACGCCAATAAGGCCGGCAGCCGCGGCGTGCTGTCCGTCGCACGCATGACACCGCTGCTGTGGGAGCGTCTGTGCACCGTCGGCGAGCTCAGCGAGGCCTCGCCGGTGGTGTGGATGGGCGTCGTCAGCGAGAGCTCACGTGAGCGGGTGAGCGTGTACAAGCAGTTCTTTACCTTTCTCTTCAGCGTGTCTACCTGGGGCTGCGTGGCAGCGTTCGTGCTGATGCCGCTGACCTGCTGGGTTTCCATACTGCGGCAACTGTGCTACGCGCTGACGCTGCCGACGGAGTTGGAGCTGCCGAAGTCCGCACTGCAGGTGCTGGAGAAGCTCACCCAGGAGTTGGACGACACCGTCGCCATGCAGGCCACTGCACTTGTCACCAGTCCTGATAACAGCAGCAGCAACGTCAGCAGCGACCCCGCCACCACTGGTCTGATGCCGGGCGCCGATGCGAGCACGGTGCAGAGCAACCGCCGAGCTTTCAGCGAGTGTCTCTTGAGTGAGGCGTTGCCGACGGCGTGGAATACGCTGATAAACCCTTCGTTCGACCTCGACGACGCCAAGAACTTTTTGCTGATTGGCGAGGTCTTGCAGCTGTTTCGTATGGCCGTCACCCGCTACGGAGACCCGGCGATGCAGGTCTTGTATGAGCGTGTGGCACCGTACGTCGGCGACGCCACAGCGAGGGACTGCTGTACAACAATTCGAGATCAGCCACGTGTGAATGCAGCTTTGAAACTGAAGATGAAGCAGCTGCTTAACCAGGTCCACGAGAGGCAGCGACAGCAATCGCAGCGGGGCTTCGCCTCACCCGACGTGTTGTAGCGGGTTGACAGCCGCACCCGCCGACGCGAAGACGAGGCGAAAGCGGTGAGGATTAAGAAGAGAAAGAACGAGCACAAAACAAATGGCAGCTTATGCTGCGGCCGTCGCAACCGTTAGGTGTTGCGGTGCCTGAAGACAAGGCTGCGTATTGCAGGGTATGTGGGTGCGTGAGGGGTAGACGAACAAAAACAAAAAAAACGAGGAGGCGGAGAGGGGGGCGAACGCTCGCTCTTCCGGGACGATCAAAGACCCCCCCCCCCGCCTCTTCCTCCACGCCTGCGGTGTTGTTTAAATAAAGCTGAAGGGATACTCGCCTTAAAACTCTAACACGCTACTTGGGAGTAGTGGGGGGAAGTGGGTACCACACACACATACACACACATGCACACACATCTTAAACAAACAGAGTGTGAGAGAAACGAATCAACAACGACGACGACAACAAGGGGCATCGGAGCTACGAGAGTGTGATCTCAGGGCAGCTGCAACCGCCACTACTTACAGTGGCCACGGCGGTGTTTTCCCGCTTTGCGGTGGCTCAGTAATTTGTTTGGGCGGCGATGGCATGGGTGCAGCGGTGTGTGTGTGTGTGTATCTACGTGTGTTTGTTCTTGATTTACTGTTTCTTACTTTTTCATTGTTCTTGCGTTGTCCTTGAGTTCTACATAATCTCACACATGACTAAGAAGACTCCCGTGAAAGAGGAATACTACAAGAGAATAAGGAAAGCATGGAATTTACTGCATCGGTGTGCGCGACAGCGGTGCAGACAACAGGAGTGCATCACCACCATTGCTCGTCACTTTGCTCCTTGCCTTCCTCACCCTTTCCGCTCTCTCTCTCTCTCTTTGAATGGGTGTGTGTTCTTCAGTCGCGCGTCTCGCCCATCATCGTCAGCGGCGTCACGTATTCCATTCTGTCTCTATCGTAGCAGTATACCCCGTATTATTGTTGTTTTTGCGGTCGATGTGCGTTTTTTTTTTCGTTGGTTTAACTAGTTTTTCTGCACTACCTGCTACGCCGGCTGATACCACACATAATATTGCTCCTCCTTTGAAGTGACTCCCCTCCCTCCCCTACCCGCTAGCGTTCTTTCTTCTTTTGTTTTAACTTGCTGTTATTATTATTGTTTTCAAAGTGGAGACAGAAGTCGGGAGCCACATATCAATAAAAAAAAAAAAAAAGAGCCTTCAGGAAAACAACGCAACAACAACAAAAAATCATCATGCTCTCAAACGTAAGCGTCCAAGACACAAAACCGCTCGCACGTGTGGAGGACACCGACGCCACCACCACCGCTGTTGACGATTCACCACCACGTGATGACACACCAGTAAAAGCGTTCGAATCAGCACCGCGTGACGCCTCTTCATCCCCCGCCACTGCCGCCACCGCCGCAGCTGAAGATGAGGCGGCGGCGGATATGGAGCTAGTGACGTCGCAGCTCTCCTCCAATCTTCGGCAGCGCCTCTCCCGTGGGGTGCACTATCATAACCACCAGCAGCATCAGCGCACCTCGAGCGGCAACACCGGCAACACCAGCAGGGACGAGGACGCGCTGATCGATGTTGCACCGGACAGCACCTCCAGCGCCACCACGTCACTGCAGTGGCGGCGCAACAACCCGTACGCCACGTCGCCAGCAAAGTCGCTGCAGCTCGACGACACGGCGTCCCCCTTCTTCAAGACGATGGTGTCGCCTGCGACGCCAGGCGGTCCGATGCATTCTCCACCGCAGGTCACTGTGGTGTGTCATGCGAACAGCACCCGCGTTAGTCGCACCACGTCCATTGTGAAGGCGGGCGACGCCACCCGCATTAGCCGCACCACATCGATGAAGACAGGTGAGAATTCCGTTCTGTACTCGCCGCAGCTGCCACAGAGCACGTCGTCGCTGCCCGGGAGTGAGCGTGTCAGCCGGCAGACCTCCATGGTGAAGGGCAACGAGTCTATCGTCTTCCCAATGCAGAACCTCCGCTTTGCCATCTCGCAGCCCAGCAGCACACGTGTGAGTCGCACCACGTCGATGGTGAAGAGTGGAAACCCCAATAACGACTCCACCTCAATGTTCTCACCCCTGCTGCAACACCCACAACAAGCTGCACACACGCCACAACAACAGCAACAGCAGGTGCCCTCCATGTCGCCTCTGCTGAACGTATCCCCGCACAGCTCTCAGAATAACTTACTCTCCCCCAATGCGTTCCTGACAGGGGCGGAGTGTCAGCCGCACAGCCCCAGCAATCAGCGCGTCTGCAGCAGCACGGCGGAGGGCAGCTTGGTAGGCACCCCGGCTTTCGCACACAACTCCCCTTTCCGCTTCAGCGCATTGGCGTGTGGGGCGATGATGCCGCCCTACACCCGCGCGGAGCTTTTCTCGAGCGAGCCGATCGACTACGACGGCGAGAACAGCAACAGCTACCACAATGACACCAACGGCGGCGTCTACGAGGAAGAGACGTACAGAAGTAACTACCACTGTATAAGCAGAAGCGGGGTTGCGGATCATGCGCAGGCTGTCGACTCGCAGCGCATGTGCCGTCCGTCGTTCACCTGTCACTATCAGCAACAGCAGCAACAACCTCAGTACAGTGCGTCAGGGAGTCAGCAAAAAGGCTGCGTCGGTGGGGGTCGTCTCTCCATGCAGCTCGAAAACAACGACGATGCCGCCGGGGCTGCCGTGCCGATCTTCACCGCGCTCTCTGGGTACGGTCACGCGCTTGTATCGCCATCCGCTGCTGCTGCTGCGTCGTACGACCTCAGCCCACACAAGCACCACTATCAGAGCCACTACTACCACGCCAGTGGCGGCGCTGGCGGCGCAGAGCAGCCGCGCGAGGAGGATGATAAAGACGACGAAGACGAAGAGGAGGAGCTGGCGCCGTCAGCAACGGCGGTGTTTACGGAGTCACCCGCGCTCCACTCCGCACCACGGCGTGCCAGCGTAGAGGACGAGAAGGTGCAGCCGCATCGGCAACGATCGCCTCCGCACTTCCCACCCCCGCTCGGAGTTACCGGCGTGGTGGAGGAGACGGAGGACGGCGAGGACAACGATGCCGGGTCTCAGCAGCAGCAGCAGCAGGCGGGCACCGAGCCAGCGCCAAACCCACTCCTCAGCACGCAGCCACCCCGCTCTGCCTCCACTCCGCAAGCACGCGATCAGGACTTGCCCGCATCTGCCTGCTCGGCTTCCGCTGCTGGCGGAGAGGCCGGCAGTGCGGCGGCCTTTTCAGCGAGTGAGTTGACCGCGGCGCTGGAGGCGGCGCTGCAGCGCGGTGCCGACAACGACGACCGCGGCGACAATGACAAGGAGGTATGGTGCCCGGCGGGGTCGCAGTTCTCGGTGTACGACGCGGGGATGAAGGAGCATTACGTGATCCCAAGCGCAAAGGTGGCGCTCACACGCGGTGCCGTCAAGTACGCCACGCTTTTTGAACGTTACGGCAACCAAACCCGTTTTCGCTTTCAGCTGTGCAACCGCTATTTACACAACCGCTGCACCTGCGGCCTGGAGTGTCAGTACATCCACAGTCACGTGGTGTCCGAGTCGACACACGTGCACCTCAACGAGAACAGTATCACGGCAATGGGGGTGAAGCAGATGAACGCGGAGGAGCTGGCGGGTGGCCGCAACACGCTAGGCTACAAGACGATGGACTGTGGAATGGTGTTCGCCGTGTTCCCGCCGAATCAGCTGAACAGCGCACCGCAGCTCATTCCGTCCGAGATGATCCTCGAAACCGAAGGGGCGGTGCAGACCTACCGCGCCCTCGGCGGGGGCGCCGACCACGCCAGCGAGAAGGGTGGACCCAGCCAGACGTTCACGCAGCCGCCGTACCCAGTGATGGCGGACGGCAGTGTGGCAGTGCCGATCGTGCGGCCACGCCACTGCGCTCACTTTCAGTTTAAGCGCATGTGCAACCTCGGTGCCGCCTGCCACTTTATTCACTCGCTCATCCCCTTTGTGCAGGGTGTGGTGAACCAGCCACCCCTGCCGTACCCGCTAAGCCCGTCTTCATTAGATGGTCGCAGCGCGGGCTTTGTCTTGTCGAAGCTCCCCACGGGCAACGTGGACGGCGGCGTCAACGTGTCCTTCACGATGACGGCGGGTGGCAGTAACAGCAGCAACGACAGCGCGGGTATGAATACCAGCGCCATGGCAGGCCCCTTATCGAGCACCGCACCATCGCAGCAACAGCAGCAATGGACGCAGCCCACCACGGCGCTCTGCCACACAGACCCGTCCATGGTGCCCATGGGTGAGGTATCGGCACCGATGAGTGCGATATTCACCCCCCACTACTCGCACGGTATCACAGAGAAGGTGCCCGTAGCAGGCTCTTCGACAGTGACAGCGTACGGTGCAAACCCCAGCAACGCGGCCTATGGGGCTGGCTGGGGACATGCAGCGAACGCAGCCAACTGCGGACACCCGTACGGCATGCCGACAACGGGTGGGCCGATGGGCCCTATGGGGCACGTGGGGGTGCCTGCTGACGGCTTTCCGCAGCCAACGCCAGAACAGCAGCAGCAGAGTCAAGGGGTGTTGACGAATGCGTTTCACCCGTCGGCGCAGCTGCCTCCACAGGCGTATGCAACCTGTTCCAATCCCGCGTTGCAGGCTCCACCACAACATGCGTGGCCAGTGATGGGCAACCAGTACTACTGAAGGTGCTTCTTTGTTATTCGTATATCCCCGCCTTACACACTGTGCGTCAGTGTGTGCTCTCTTTTTTTCCTTTCTTTGCTGTTTGATGGTCATTTTTTGTTGTTGTTGCTGCACGTTTTCCATGTGTGTGTTTGTGTGTGTGTGCTTGTGGGGGAGGTCGCCACTTGCGGACAGTCTAACTTCACGTTGCCTTCATTCCATCTCCCCCCCTTTCCTTCCTCATTGCTTTCCTTTCTCTTTCTATATCGTGACGGTGCTGCTGCTGCTGCGAACGGATGTGCTCCGGTGCAGCAGCGTTGTTTTCTTTGCATTGATTGTAAGCGTTCGGCCAGCGTTATGAGTGTAATCATTATCATTTATTGTTTTTTTTTCTTTTGTAGGTGAGGGCACACATTGTTTCATCCTTCCTTCTCGCTCCTCTCTCCTCTCTAACTTCGTTCTCGTACCCGGCCTCATCGGCGTGACGCGTCTGTGAAGCACCGCCAGCGACTTTGCCTCGCTACTTCGGCTCATTTTTTTTTTTTCAGGCTCTTTCTTTTTTTTTGCTTCTATACATATAAGTTAGTGTGTGTACATATACATAAATGTGTGTGTGTGTATGCGTGTATGTGTGTGGATGTGTGTATGCTTCTAAATGAATCGTGCATAATCGCAGAACGCAGGATGCACGTCTCGTCGTTGCCGTCGTGGCGCGGCAGTTATTCAAAGGCGAAGATGGAAAAGGGAGAAAATCAAAGAGGTGCGCGAGCGGAACACGATGAGAAAAGAAGGCCTCTTCACAAAGATCTCACTGCTTTCCTAAACTCTGTTTTCTTAAAGTGCACATTTTTAGGCTGCTGACTGTGGATGATGTTATTGATCTGTTGCGGTGGTGCTCGTACGGAAGTCCTCGCGGAAACCCAGTTTAACCCTGTTTTTTATTTCGTTCATTTGAACCTTATTCTGTGGGCTTAGCTCGATTCATAGAGGTCTAATTGTGAGCACATCTTCTTTTTTTTTGGAGCGAGGCGTCGATACGGCTTACCATTCTCTCCTTTCTTCTTCTTTTAGTGCTCGTCCAACTGTTAGTCATCGTTGCCCTCCCTCACGCTCCCTGTTGTTGTCTCGCTTGCTTCTGCATTCCTCTATTCTCTCTCTTTTTCTTGCCTACTAGTGACAATATGTTCTCTTTTTTTTTTTGCAGCTATTGTTTTTAGTATTGTTGCTGCTGCTGCTCTTCTCCTGGAGATGGCTGTGCCGCATTCCTGTGATAACGGGAGCAATGGCGTGCTGTTAGAAGATGATTTCCTTCCTTTCTACCCAAGTGTATGTGTGTATGTGTGTGTGTTGGTCAGTGAAGCTTCCTGCGCGTGAATACTTCAGAACAAGAGAGATGCGAAGGACAAAACTGTCGAGAAGAGAAAGGGAACTGAGCGGCAGGTACGTCGTTCCACTCCCTTTCTCCGCCGTCGTCGTTACTGCCATTACGACGACGAGTGTCTCGTGCATTACGCTGGAGTGAGTTGTTCAACGATGCCAGCAGTTTTCTCTTATGTGGCTAAGCGAATCTGCATAGGTTACGGATATATTAATAATACAAGAGAAGTAAGGGAGAGGAGAACCAGAGGCCTGTATTTCCCCCCCCCTTTATCTTCCTCCATTTTCTGGTGGTGCCACATGATGTGCTGCACTCGCTATAAAACAAATGGCACTAGTCGAGTGTCATTGCACACAGCTAGCGTGGCCACCTGCGCAGCTCCCCTTGTCGCATGGAAGTGACAAGAGACCTGCCATTGTGGCTTGCACTGGACTTCGCTTCCGTCCTCCTCCTTCTCGTGTGTCTTCCTTTGTGAATAATACAACTAAACTCTTCCTGTCGTGGTGGTGATGTTGGTCTAACACACACACACGCACGCTGCAATATACGTATACACCTATTTTACTACACAGTACCTTAAAAAAAAAAGACAGTATACCGATTTGTGCTGTGAAGGGACGGCCGAAGCTGAAAGCGGGGTTACGCGAAGACACTCACACGCTCACGCATCCACACGCACACACACACTCACACACTCACACACACATATATATACACGCTCGCGCTTGCTGCACCTTCACTCCAGCATGCCGCCACGCAACGGAGGGATGCGCAGGCCGACGGAGGAGAAGGCGCTTCTCTCTGAATTCGCTAAGATGTTCCACGTCGCCAAGGCAAATCACAAAGAGCACCACAACACAAGTCACACCGCAGAGACGCAACCATCACCACCACCAGCTCGGCAGCAGCACAGCAAGAAGGAGAGTTGCACCTCAGCGAAGGAGACGCGTCGTGGTTCGCAGCGTCGCAGTCAACACGGGGGCTCAATTTGGATGGTGCTGAAGGGCGGCTTCGGCCCACACTCAGTGCCGCTGGCGTCTTCCACCCATCGCGTTGCTGCCCGCGCCGACCAACGCGCTGCGCTGTCGGAGAAACGACGTGTGGCCGCGCTGGAGGCAGCAGAGGCCTACGTGGAGAGTGCGTGGCAGCAGGCCAGGGAAAGTGGGCTCGTGAACTCCGACAACACGCCTACCGAGGAGGGCGACGCGTATCTGGCTGAGCAGTACGCGACAGCGTCGAAGATGTTAGCCACGGCGCCGGTCGGCGAGTTTCTGCACTCCCTGGTCGACACGCACAGCGCGACAGCAGCAGCTGCTGCAGCCCCACCGCCGAGTGACGACGACGCGAAGACAGGCACGTTTGCGCTGACGCGTGCGGAGTGGGAGGACGTTTGCACACGTGAGGCAGCGATTCTCTTTCGCTACCGCACCCACGCGACGCCGCCATCCTTGTCTCCAGAAGAGTACTTCAAGGCGCAGCAGCACGCACGCGAGCAGCGCTACCGCTTCACCACGGCAGAGCCAACGACAGACAGCGGCGACGACGTGGCTGCAACAAAGTGTATTGTGCGTCTGCGTGACAGCCAGCGAAACAAGCACACCGCCATCCTCAGCACCGCGAAGGCGGCGAACTACTTTAAATCGAACATCGGGCAGGTGTTGCGTAAGGAGCTGGCGGGGTCGCGGCTGCCACGTGGTGGAGCGGAGGAGATGGACAGTACGGCGGCAATTGCGGGGACTTCCAAGGGGGGCCACAACGCAGCCAATAACAACAACAATAACAACAACAATGCCAATGCCGCGCACAGCTCAAAGAAGAAGCGCAAACGGTAGCGCGACAGCAGAGGAACAAAGAAGAGACAGAGAGAGGAGCAGGAGTCGCCGGTGACCCTGAACCGATGCGATGGTGCTGTGGGAAGGTGGTATCTGTTGTCACACTGGGAAAGAGGGAGGGAGGGGGTTGAGGCAGTCTTGTGAATCGGGTGCGCGCTGCTGTGCTTGTTGTTCGAATCGTCTTATTTTCCAAAACCGTAATTGTGGGATGCCGACAACGCCGCTCTTCTCTCTGCGTCACTCTCCGTGTGTCGGTGTGTATGTGGGCTTGAAGCGTAGTTTGTGTGGCATGGCGAAGGGGGACGTGGTGGGTGGAGAAGGGGCGTGAAGTAATGCCCAGTGTGTTTGCTAACTAGCACGATGATCCGAAGCACCGAAGAAAAGCAGACGTTGGAGCAGAACGAAGAAAAAGACAACAGAAGAAGGAGTGGCGTGGCGGAGGTGTAGGATAGTCGGAACATCGGCATCTTCCACGCCTGCACCGATGTACGCGCGCGCGTGCGGTGTTGCGCGTATGTGTGTCACACCGTAGATGGAGGTTTTTGCGGGAGGAGGGAACACGCTACCGACTATGAGTAAAAACGCTCTGTCACCGCAACGCTTTCCAACACATGCTGTATTACTGTTATTATCCTCGTACTCATCCCCTTCATGCTGTGATGCTCTAAAGATGGTCGGTGGAAGGAGAGGTGTGTGTGTTTGCTAACTTAAGCCGCGTTCGACAACGCATACACACACATGTCGGCAGACTTCCCTCCTTCCTTCACCACTTTGAGACGTTAGTTGGTTTTGGTATTGCTGCTCGCCAAGCCTTTCGACACTCTTCGTCGTCAAAGCGTCACGCTTCTCTCCCTTTCTTCTTCTGTCTGCACGCTTGCTGAAATACGCATGTGTGAATTTAATTCTATCTCCCTTCCCTTTTTTGTGGTTGCGTTCTTATCGCAGTCTTCAGCGTGCAGTGAGCACGCCGTGCACTTTGTGCCGGAACACTCTCTGTTTTTTGTCTTCCCCCTCAATCGCTGCCACCAGGCGGGTTCGACATGATCTCCGCTGGCCTGCATCTTGCAATGGGGTATGGCGTACGCCACCCCCGCACGTCTCTGCTACCCGTGTTGCCGGCCTGCCCCGCATCAACACCCGTGCAGTCCTGTAGTCGTCGTGTCATGACCTCGCCTCCGCGTCTCGCAGTGACGGCTCATCACAGAGGCGGGACTGCCTCGTCGGGTTTGTGGAGCACGCACCACCCTGCGACTAAAGTGGCGTGCCGCCCTGCGCTGCGAAACGAGCGTTGCAGCACCCGTTGGGGTGCGGTAGCGACATCAGCGACCGGAAATCCACCATCCGTCGACAGCACGGCAGCCCTCACTTTGTCCACCCCGTCAGACATGCGACAGAACGTGCGTACGGCGAGCACAGAGTCGTCGCAGCACCCCACATGTTTTGCCTTGGACCCTCCCTTCACGCCCGTGAAGGGCGAAGCTGCCGCAGCTCCCGGTACGTCGTGTGTGTACGCGTGCCGAGGATGCCACACCGCGCTCTTCCGCAGCACCGACCTCGTGCCAGGGAGCCGGGTGGGTCAGCACACAAGCGGATGGCCGACTTTTGTGGCACCACTGACGACGTCTACCCTGCGCCTCCACACCGTGCTTCAAAAATCTGTCGTCGCAAGCCTCTCTGATGCCTTGTCTGCGCTGCCCTCCCGCACCTCTGTCGCTAGCACATCGAAGCCTCTCCAAGTTCGTGTGCCGGACGCAGGAATGGTGCCACGTGGTCTGGCGGTGGAGGGCGACGTGGTGCGCCTGCGTGGTCGTCACATCAGCGCGCAGCACACACAGTCGTGGCGGGAGGCATGCCTCCGCGATGAAAACCACAGAGCGGACCCGACGCTGGTGGTGGGCTGCTGCGGTAGGTGCGGCAGTCCTGTGTGCCAGGTAACGCACAGTGCAGCGGAGGGCAGCCGCTACGTCGTGACGGCTTCCCACGTCGTCGCCCGAGAACCAGGCAACGAATAAGGGGAGGCGGGGGGTGTTATTATGTGTTTGTGTGTGTGTGTGTGAAGGGAGAACTTCTTCTTACGGTTTCTCTCTGTCCCTCAATGAGGGTGCTGAGTTTGTAGCCGTGAGCTGATACGTGGTTCGCTGTCACAGGGAAGCTCCGAATATTATGTAAAAGAGGGGAGATGACAGGGGAACACGAGGATCTACTTACCTCCTCTTTTTTTTGTTTTGACCGTGCGCAGTGACGTGTGTGCGCGATGCACGCGGGGACGCCCGAGAAGAAGGACTCAAAAGAGAATCCCATTAGTACCCTGCGTTGCAACGTCTACATGGATGTGTCCTGCCCCCCCCCCTCCTTTCTCTCACCTTCTCACCGTTCGATCAATGGGAAAAACACACACGTCTGTGTGGAGACGCGCAGTCCACACCACGGTGGTCTCTCCTGTAGGGGGGCGGGGGGTGGGGGGATGCACAAGACGTCTCGCTCTCCGTCCCCTGATCTTCGAAAACACTCCGTCTTTCTCGCTCGCCTCTTCACCCCCCTCCCCTCTTTTCTCGTCCCTCGTGGCACTTTCTTCAGCTACCGCTGCTCCTCGGTTGTGACCTCTGCACAGGCTCCTAAACGACCTTCGCCAGGTTTTCTTTTTTGCGGTTCATCTTAGCTGCATTCATTGCTCTATTCTGTGTGTGTGTGTGTGTGGGTCACAGGTGCGTCGTCATCGTCGTCCTCCTCATCGCACCTGCAGTCAGCTGTCCATGTTCGCCTCTTTCCGAAGACGGCATGCGGTGATACTCGCCCTCGAGCGACCCCTTTCCGCCGGCGGCCTCTTCGTACACCATACGTCCTCCATCACGTGGACACCCGCACTGAGCGCCAGTCTGTGCTCTCTCTCGTCATCATCGTCACCTCCGGTCTTCGCCACCTCCGTCGGTGAGGGACGGCGTTGCAGCCACGCAGTGCAGCGCGCAGCGGCATGGACGCACTTCACCAACGCCTCTCGACAACTGCACAAAGCGGTACATCAACCTTCCCCTGCGCAGGGCACAGCCACGACACCTTTGTCGTCGTACGCAGCTGGTTACGGATACACGCAGCTGCACGTCACACCATCTGCTGTCCACGACGTGCTAAGCAATCGCGTTGACCAGGATGACGAAGACGAAGCACTGGCTGCCCTCGCTCCATCCATCGTCTGTCGCACGACCACCGCGGCTGCGAGCGCGACGCTGATGAGAGAGCTTGGTGTCATCGACCACGCAGAGTACCGCCCCACTACAGTGAAGGAAGAAACAACAACGACATCAACAGCAACAGCAACGGCGCGAGGCGCGTTACACGCATCATCATCGCTGTCGTCCTTGGCCCCGTATCTGTCTCGCGTCTGTCAGACAGGTGTGCAGGCACGCGTGCCGTGCTGTGTCATCCTGAAGCACCTTTGGTCGCCATTCCAGCCGTTACCTCAGAGGACGGCGACAATGACGTCGACGACGGACGTGGAAGGCCGACAGCGGAAGAGAAATGCAGCGTCAGCTGACGCCGCAGCTCCAACGCTGGAGTGGTCAGCGAGTCTGCCCAGCTCGGTACGGCTGCAGCTGATCTCTCACGCCACCTCGCAAATCACGCAGCGGCGCACGTTTCTGCAGAACGAACTGCAAGGCAGGCACGCCACCCGCTTGGAATCTGTGCCAGCGACAGCCCCCACGCGGGCAACGCTGTCGAAGACATGGCAGCAAACTATTCTCGAAGCTCACGCCGTGCTGCACTGCTGTGCGGCACCATGGCTGCTGGGCGATCAAAGGAGCAGCAGCAGCGTAGGCTCTCACACGGCCGTGGCAGCGCTCTTGTCGGCGTCGGAGCGGAACGTGCTGCTGGCTTCGCTGCAGCTGGCTGCCACGTGTCAGGCCGAAGATATGGGCCAGAAACTGATGGAGGTGTTCCTCCGTAGCGTGGATGCCCTGGTGCAGCGCTCCGGCAACCCCGCTGCTGATGAAGCAGTCGAGGCAGAAGAGCAGCGAGTGGAGTCTTTTGAAGCGTGGTACGAGGTGGAGGGCATCGACGTCTACGAGGCCGCCATGCGATGTGTCGCACAGCAGCGCTGCCACGCCCCGACGGTCTCAACGGCATTGCCGCTGGGAGACGGCTTCGCACGTGCCTACGGCTTTCTGGTGCACCGCGCCACCACCGCTGCCCAGCTGTCGCGTCACCGCAGACGGCTTGAGCGGAGTGACGACGATGTCGTCCATCACCACGACAGCAGCAACGGCAGCGCTGTGTCATCCACATCTTCTCCCCCTCCCACAGTCTCCGGCTCCGTGTGGACGGCTGCCCTGACGGAGTACCCTGCAGCAACGATGCGACTGCTGCAGCCGTTAGCAGACTGCGTCGACACCAACGCGGATCACTTCGACGTGGTGGTGCAGCTCTACCTGCGGCTGCTGGTGGAGACCGACGTAGCCTACTCCACCAACCTCGATGGTGCAGCGACTGCGCTGGTGTCCAGCACCTTTGCTGCCCTGCTGGTGGCGCTGTCTCGCGTGCAGCTGGAACCCGGCAGCAGAGCGACGTTTCTGGAGAACCTTTACCGACAAACGTTGCTTAACTCACCCCTTGAAGTGGTGCAGACGGCAGACATCTTGGCCGGCTGTCTGCGTGTGTGCAGTGCTGCTGGCGTGGCGAGTCGGTCCACCTCGCTCTTCAACAAGCTGGCTGAGCCGGCATCCCGTGCGATCGCCTTCAAGGAAGAGAACATTGCAGCTGCCTGCCTCGTCCAGGTGGAGCATCAACCCGCCGCCGTCTTGCAGCGCTGCTTCAGCTACCTACAAGTGAAGCTTCCCGTTACGGCAGACGTGCTGCACGCGTCTGCTGTCGCTGCTCTCCTGTCTGACGTCTCCCTCAATAGCACCGCCACCACGACGGTTTCATTTGCGATGTTGGATCTCTTGACGGGGGATGTGGCGCAAAACCGCGTGACGCGTGGCACCGCCGCCCTTACGGCAGAGAGGACGTTTTTTATCCGTGTACTTATCCTTCTCGCACGTGTACGAGAAGAGCAACAGCAGCAGCTGGGCGTGCCCACGTCGTTGCGTACCCCCACAGCCGTAGCTGTGTTTGAGGAGTGGGTCCGCAGCCTCGCCCTCTCGCTTGGCGCTGCGGCACACGCGTTGAGTGCAGCGCGTGCATCAGCGGTGGTGGCTCCGTCACTGTCACTTGTCACCGTGGGTGTCTTGCAAGAGCTGTGCATCGCACTGCAGCGGGGCGAAGACCACTCCAGCAGCGCAGCTGTTGGTGAACACACGAGTGCTGTGCCGCTCGTGCCAACCCGGCGGTCGTGTCCGCTGGTGGAGGCGGTACGGCGTCTTCTCGGTTGCGTTCCACCTCCGGTAGAAACGTCTGTGCGAGCCACAACGATGACTTCGTTGCCCGCATCAGCAGGCGTGCTCACCACACTCCCGTCTGCGTTTCAGTTTCGACAGCTGCGTGACGTGTGGCCATTGCAGCAGCGCGAGGCCTTCGTGGATGCCGTTGCAGCCTTATTCTGCTCCGCCACTCCTGTATCTGTCGCACCAGCCCAGGACGGGGAAGGGCGCAGCAGCAGCAGTAGCAGAGCTGTGTGCATGCGCTACCAAGACTATAAGCTACTAGAGGAGTTCTGCACGAGTGCGATCGCGGCTGTAGAAGCGTCAAGTGCGGGGCACGTGTGGAGCACGACAACACCATCGCTGCCGCCAGCGCCGTCGTCCCTGCAGGCGCTGATGGCGCGTCGCGTCACGGGCTGCGCAGATGGTGGTGCGGTGCTGCATGTGCTGAGCCCCTTGGCGGAGGTCGATTGGTGGGTGCGTCAGCACCGCTGCAACGCTGCTGCCGCAGGCCCCACTAACGCTTCCCCCAACGAGGCAGACTCGCTCGCTGTCGCTGCTGTGGGGCGTGGCCGTACCGCCCTGTCGTGGCGCGTGTCCTTGCGACCGTGGCTGCGAAGACGTTCACGTGACGCCGATGGGAAGAGAGCCACCATCCGCGAGACGCAGTCGACTGTGGCGTGGCGTACTGGCCTGAGGCGCCTGGGTCGCGCTGATCGGGACGCGTGTGTGCCTGCCGGCGGCACTCCCTCTTTCGCAACGTCGTGAGCGCCAAGGCGACCGGCCTATCCATCGCAGCGTGCCACTTCGCTGGACGATAGACAACACAATCCACCGAGAAGAGGAGGAAGATGAGGATCGTCATCGTCAAGCGGGAGGTGGCGGCTGGCGTCGACCACTCCGACGGGGTGCCACCAGGTATCAGGCGGAGGAAGAGAAGCGGATTGGCGGAGCTGTTCGTGCACGGACCCACCTCCCTCGTCTACAAAGCTGTTTAATAGGTAGCACGATGGGTAGCACGTATCGTCGGGAAGAATGAGGAGGGAAGGCGAGGGCAAGAGACATGTTCCGTTGCCTCTCGCTCTCCCGTTATCTCTGGATGTGTGTGTGTGTGTGTGTGGTCAGCGGCAGGCGTTCATGTGACTTGAAGACTCTATTGTGGTGGTTTGTTTTTGGCTGCGTTCCATCAGCTGTGGTGGCGTGGTGATTTCTTTTGTTTTCCTCACAGATGCTGCAACAATAGCGGTGACTTCACGAAACCCAAATGCAAAAGGAATTTTTCACGAAGACGCAGGCGAGGGTGGGTGCCCTTCCCTCCCCCCATATATATTAGAAAAAAAAACGGCTCCCACGTAGAGGATGTGGGGGGAGAGAGAGAAACCTGTCCAACCCCACGGGGGACTTCTGTTCATGTTTTTTTCTTTATGTGTGTGTGTGTGTGTGTGTGTGTGTGTGTGCGTGTGCGTGTGTGCTGCTTCTCGTTTTTGCGTTGTTTCACCTTCCCTCGTTGTGTGCAGGTCGTTCGACAGCGCGGAAGGCGATGTCTTTGTTGGTGTCTGCTGACCGTCGGTTTCTCTCCCACTGTGTTCTCGCCTTCCGGGAAGCCTCGAGAGCTGAAGAAAAAAAAAAGCGGGAGGCAAAACAACAACAACAAAACAAATCTGTAAAACCTTTTGTTTGGTGCTGCTACTTCTTCTCAGTAAAGTCGTGTCGCCACTTGACACCTTCATCTGCCGCTGTACCCCGTTGCGTTGCTGATCAACCCGCTCAGCATACCGTTGCTGGACCGCTTCTGCACCTTGCTGAACTTCCTTTTCCTTCTCTTCTTTCAAACTGCTTCTTCGCGTTGTGTGTATGTGCGTGTGTGTGTGGCGTCGTGCGTCACCTTACGTAGCCAGGTTTGCGTTCCCACCATCGTTGACACCACTGCTCGTAAACCACTTTTTTTTTGTGTTTGGTTGGTTGGTTTTGTACGGCGACTGGGTTGCTTGTGCGTGTCAGCCGCACCCTTCTTTTTTTTTTCTGCTTCTCTTCGTCGTCGCCCTTCCATATCTTGAGGTGACTGCTCGTCGCAGCAGCGAAATCTGCTACCGCAGCTCTTTCTCTTGCTGGCGACCTTCCTTTAAATTGAATGTAGACTGGCCACCCAAGAGTGACGCACGTCTCACTCTATCTCTCTCTCTTCTTTTTCTTGTTTGCAACGCAGTAGGGCTGCTTCATAGGCGAAAGGAAGCGCGCCACAACTTTGACGACACGCATTGCGTATTCCTGGTCGTGATTCCACATCGTCTCTTGTGTGATCGCCGTTGAAGGCACCTTTTTCTTCCTTCTTTGTCTATTATTGGGATTTCATTTCATTCAATCATTTCGCTGGATTATCGGCTTCGCACGCCTGCCCTCGTGCTTTCTT
This sequence comes from Crithidia bombi, assembly GCA_900240985.1. Classification (NCBI taxonomy): domain Eukaryota; phylum Euglenozoa; class Kinetoplastea; order Trypanosomatida; family Trypanosomatidae; genus Crithidia; species Crithidia bombi. The sequence goes on along the minus strand of OESO01000033.1, from coordinate 39,487 downwards.
TTTAGGTTTTCACGGCTTTTCTCTTTACATGACCCCCCCCCTCCCCCCTCCCGCACTCCGTGATTAGTACACACAAGAAGTTGTGAGTGTAGCTGCTGACGAGGGAGTTCACGCGTCACCCACGAGACGAAGCGCGCGCGACCCCACCCCCGCTCCCCCTCTTCACACTTCGTTAGGCGGCTCCCCTTTCGTGGTTTTGTACGTCTGCCTCTCTTTCGCTCTCACTCTCCCCGAGTGTGTGTGTCGCACCCCTCTTTTTTCTAACTGTTATTTTACCTCCCACACACAGACACCACACAGACACCACACACACAAACACTTCTATACGTTTTCTTTCCTCTCTTTTCTTTCTCTGCAAGTCGCCACTGAAACAAGCCAAGGCAAGGGAGAAGAGGTACGAAGCACCGTCATCATCCCAAGCAGGAAAATGGTTTCTGTGCGGCTGGTGATTGTGCTGGTGCTGTACGCACTGCTCGTCACCGCAGCTCTTGTCACTATCACCGTGGTCTTCTCCGTCCTCAGCCGCCATGCGATGAATAATCAGGTAAGAAGCCTCGCCAAATCCACCATGTCCACCATCAAGCGAGCCGCCAGCGATGAGATCAGCTCTTATCAGATGACGACATATAACATTGCGATGCTGTTGGGTCGTCTCAACCTCACCCCGCCTATCGGCACCACCGGTCAACTTATCAGCGACTACGTCGCTACGTGGGACATTATGACGATTCCTCACATGAACAAGAAGAGCACCTTTCTCAGCACCTTCGGCATGTGGCTCGACACAGCCACCAACATGTGGTACATGACGGGGTGCAACCGCCAGACGCTGCGGTGCAGCCTGTACGACGCGGCGTCGAACACCACTCACTTTGCCGACTACAACCGCAGCAAAATTGCGAACCCGGTCAATTTGTCGACGGTGCAGACGCGGCCGGGCGCGCCAACCATGTACCCACGCTACCTTGACGCCATACCCATACACACGGAGATGGACAGCCGCGACTGGTGGAGTTACCTATACATCGACTACGCGAAGAACGTCACCACCCACACTTGCAAAGGTGTTGCCGTGGCGAAGACGACCGACTACTTCTACTGTACCGAGTATTACACACCGGTTGGGGCAGGGAATGGGAGTCAGGTGTGTAAACAACTTGTAGGTGTCACCGTCGAGGCGTCCGAGGCTGACACCTTCAGCAACAACGACCACATCGCTGCCTCGACGATCTTTCTCACCTCCACAAGAACCATTGACAACGTGAATGGGCTGTGTGACCCCAACGCGGGTATGACTAAGGCGATTAACAAGTTCTTAGCCGCCTGCCACGCCGAGCTGCTGAGTGAGTGCCCGACCTACCTTGACCTTGGCAAGCCCTACGTGTACTCCGTGCTGGGCTACTCGCAGGTGAACAGGGCTGCCTTCGTGATTGCCGGCGAGGTCCCTCACTCCTTCTTCTTCGACGATATCGTTAACAGTCAGAAGGTCGCCATCGTCATCTCCGTTGTGATGATTGTGGTAGTGGTGGTCATGTCGGTCGTCATCTCCGTCTCCATCGTCGTGCCCATCAGCTACATCTGCGTCAGCATGAAGAACGCGTCGAACCTCACCTACGAGCGACAGATGGCACCCATCACCCGCTACACCATCTTCTATGAGGTTAAGCAACTCTGCGACTCCTACCTGGAACTCCGCCAAGCCTTGAAGGATCTGAAAGCGTTCATGCCACAGGGTCTACTCGTGGGCCCTGAGGAGGCCATGGACTCCACGTCACTGCTTTCCGCGTTGATGGGCGGCGGCCGCTACAAGAGTGATGACGACGACTCCGGCTACGGCGAAGACGACGACGACGACGACGACCCCGATGACGTGGAGATGCAGCTGGCCGGGCGGGCAGGCGGCTACAGCACCCCCGAAGTCACCATCTCCGACGACGCCGCCGCGCAGTCCGTTGACGCCGCTCGACGGCGGTCCTCGGTGGCCGTGCCGACCTCCCCATCCGTGCTGCCGACCACCCATGACGTCTTCGGCAACAACGACAGCAACATGAATATCAAGAACAACAGCGACAAGAACGACTTCCCCCTGCCCTTCCAGCGGCGGCGCAGCACCGTGCACAACGGCAATTACATGAACGGTAACGGCATTGTCTCCGTTGTGGCCGTCAGCACGGTGGAGGACGCTCTCGCACGAGACGCGGCGCTGCAAAAGAAGGCCTTACGGAAGACGAGCTCCGTCGTCACGCCAGGCGTCTCCCCACGGCTCTCGCAGCAGCAGCAGCCCAAGACGCAAGACAATCCCGATGCGGCGAACCCGCGGCGGCAGTCGGCCCACGTCAAGCTGCCAAGCACGACGGACTCGTCGGTGGATCGGCGGGTGAAGTACCGCAACGGGTACAGCACGTTGTACGCGGACTCGTCGCGTGGGGAGGGCAACTCGCTGCGGTTGAACCGCTCTGTCTACAACGGTGGCGTCAACAAGTTCCGCAGCGTGAACTGTACCCTCGTGTGCATTCGCTTCTCCTTTGAGTTCATTGACGAGCACAGTCTCGAGAGCGAGGTGGGGAAGCTCATGGACATCCTCATCCGCACAATTCTTCGCTATGGCGGTGTCATCGAGATCTTCCGGCCAGATGTCATCATTGTTTCCTTTGGTGCACACGCCGTCATGTCGATGCACACGCAGCGCGCCACGGCAGCCGCCACCACCATTACCAAGAAGCTCACGGTAGCGCAGCGCGCACGCACCCGCATCATCGTCGATACAGGCTCCTTCTACTGTGGCACCTGTGGGGCACACGACCGTGTCTCGCCTGTGCTGTTTGGCGAGCGCTTCAACTCGGCGGTGGAGCTGCTGCGTTATGAAATCGGTCAGGGACGGCTGATTGTCACGGGCCGTGTTGCACTGTGTCTGCCGGGTGACCTCGTCGTTCCCTTCGACAACATCGTCACGCTGCGCGACCGCTCACGTGGGTGTCAGCTCTTTCTGGTGCTGAACCCGTCGAAGCGAAACAAGAAGGGCTTTCGTGAGAGCGTCGATGAGTTTCGCCGGGCGTACGCGCTGGCGATCAGCGGTAAGTACAGCGAGGCTCTGGAGATCGTCAGCCGGGGCGGTGAGTTCGATCCCGAGCTGTCGTCGTACTGCGTGACGACCATCAAGTACCTTCTGACGATGAACCCACCACGGCCGCGTTACTGCCGCTTTCAGCTGCCCAGCTTCGAGCCGCTCGGGGTGAAGGTGAAGGAGCGTGTACCCAAGTACCAACACGACCGCCTTCATCTCAACGAGCTGGAGCATGAAGATGAGGGCCCCATCTCGATTAACTTCGGCTTTGGCGGAGGTAGCAGCAGCAACACCATAGGCACCTCCGGCGGTGGTGCGATGGATGGGGCCAATCAGAGCTTCCACTCGCACGTCTTCAACGAGGATGGCAACCAGCAGCACCACCCAGATAGCCCACACGAGAGCGCCGGTCCAGGGGCGAAGAGAGACAGGCGGCAGGACATGCCGGATACGCCGTCGATGCAGCAGCGGCGGTGCAGCCCGTCACCGAACCAAGACACGACGACCGCCGTCCGCAGCTTCACCATGACAGACGACTTTGCCAGGTCACCGTCAGACCGCATGCCGATCAACGAGTCATGGAGCCGTCTGCAGAGCGAGAAGAAGGCCGGCTACGCGTCGAGCACCTCACGTGCTGGAGACACTGGCCGGACCGCCAGCAGCGAAGATGGCTTGCCGCTCGTCTTTACCGATCATAAGGGCGAACGCTGGCACCGCTTCCCCAGCATGATCGGCAGCGGTGCCTTTGCTGAGGTCTACAAGGCCATCTCCGAGAACGGCTCCCTAATGGCCCTCAAGTGCATTCACCTTGCGGCCACCCATGTGCAGCTCGCTGATGTCGTAGTAGAGGTGAACACGGCGTGCAAGCTCTTTAGCGACTTCATTGTGAACCACATCGGCTGGGCCCACGTAGGATCCTACATGATCATCATCATGGACTACATGTCAGGCGGCAGTCTGCACAGCGCGATTTCGGCCTTCCCGAGTGGTATGACACTGCAAGTAGCTAGGCGATACGCTTCAGACGCCCTGCAGGGCTTAGCGTATCTGCACCGCAACGGCATAGTGCACGCTGACTTTAAGCCGCAGAATATTCTGCTCGCCGTGGATGGCGGGTGCCGTCTAAGCGACTTTGGCTCCAGCGTCACCAAAGCCAACGCGCAGTCTGTTGGTGGGGACGTCTTCCATCTGCGCGGGACGCCGGCCTACATGAGCCCGGAGGTTGCCCGTGGCGATGCGCCGAGCATGCGGAGTGACATGTGGTCCTACGGCATTACCCTCTACGAGATCCTGACAGGTCGCCAGCCGTGGGTGATGAAGAAGGTCACGGGGCTTCCCGCGGTGCCGGAGGCTTCCCTCCTCGCACCGGCGACCAACTCGTCCGCAGCAGCACCCCCGCCACGTGCCTCCGCCTCCACCGTAAACATGATGGAAGACTTGATGATGCACGCCGTCAGTGACGTTTATGGAGTGAAGGTGGTCGACGGGAACAGCGGCAGTGGTGCGGCAGCAACAGCGACTGCTGGCGGAGGTGTCGACAGCAGCAACACCAACGACGCGAGTCGCAACAGCACGACGGCGCACACCGTTGTGGCGGTTGCCGAGGAATGGGTGCCGGCACAAGGTTTGTCGGATGTACGCTTTGTGCAGGGCATTGCGAATGGATCGCTGCGGGTGCGCATCGACCCAAAGGACGTGCCCACGCTGGAGGGGTATCGTTTGATCGAGGCGTGCCTGCAGGAGTCCCCGCAGATGCGGCCGCTTTCGTGGGAGGTGATCGACCACCCTTTCTTCTTCTACTGATTATGCAGCGCCTCACATAAGCGTGCACGCGAACACAGTCCCGCCTGAAACTCTCTTTTTTTTTTAATGTGCGGAGGCCAACTGCGTGCGGGCAGACCATAAAGAGAAGTACTTCAAGGCATACGTGTATGTATGACGAAATGCTAAACCACTTGCCTCTCTTATTGCTGTCGTTACCGATGCTTGCACCCCTTCATTATCACTCCTGTTTCTCTACTTGTCGTGTTGGAAGTGCGTTGCGCGTGTGCATATAATCGCATACATATGTAGGTGTCCAGTCTTTTTCTTTTGTTCGTCTGAGCCTTTGTCGGGGGCTTCTCTGGACGGGCGTGTGAGGCCGGCGTTTTCGTGCCCCCTCTCTTCACACATGGCAGCGCTGCTGCCATCGAAGCCAGTGTTGTGCCTTCTTTGTTTGCGTGTGCGTGTGTGTGTGTGTGTATCAGTGACTTTGTTTCTTCCTTTCATTTAGCGCTTGACGTTGTACTGGAACCAGGTTTATTTTCGTGTTTTTCTTTCTCTTGTTTTAACTGCCGAAATTAGCGCCGCTGCACTATACATCGCACAGCGCTCCTTCGATTCCTGTAAACACCGCCGGCTCTTTCACCCCCCCCCCTCCCCTCCCCCTTCCCACACCACATACGCCCAAACCCTTCAACCCCTCTTCCGTCTTGGCTTGTTTTTTAATGTCTCTCTCTCTCTCTCTCCCTCCCACACTGAAGTGTGCTTCAATGCGGATCTCGACGGTCTCGTGTGTTTGGAGGGGAGGGGAAGGGGGGAGGGCTTTTCGGCTGTCGGTACCACCGTTTTTTCTATGGCACGTCACACACCTGTTTTTTTTTCTTTAGTCTGCGTTGCCGGATGCGGGTGGTGGATGTAAAAAACACAGCAATGCAACCACGTTTTTTCTATAAACGTTATTCTGACAAAAAAAAAAGAGAAACCAAAGAGAAGAACGCAATGAAAACAGAACAATAATAACGCCGCGGCTTCACGAGGTGCGTTCTGATCGACCAGGTGAAGCGCGCAAAAGGCATAGAAAGCGAGAGCGAGAGAGCAGCGACGGTTGACGCGTTGCCATAGACACACACGCTACGGGTGGTCCTACTCCCCCTTCCCCTTCTCTCTTTCTTAGATGCCACACATTCTTCCATCAGCACCATCGTTCTCGACGCGGAAGGTGAGGAGAGGCGCTCTCTGGAAGGAAATGAAGAGCGCAAACGTGGTGTTGTCTGAACGCTGACAAACTTCCTTGCTGCAGTCACGAGCGATGCCGCAGAAATTCTACGCCCATCCCTCCGCGAGTGTAAGCACATCTGAACTCCTTCATCACTATCTGACTGTTATTCCTCCTTCTGCCTCCTTCTTTTCCATGTTTATGGGGCGTCATACCAACCCCGTCGCAGCCATTTAAGTGGTTTGTGAGGACGCTAGAGGCCGGATTTTTTTTTTTCTCTCTTCTTCTCTTCCCTTACGCCTCTCCTTCTCTCACCCACTCTGTATTACTGTTCTACCTTTTCTTTTTTTTTTAGTCTTGTGGTGAGGTCGCACAGTCCCGTTACCCGCGTTAACGGCGCTGCATTCGACCCCTATCAAAAGCACTGCTTTATGCAAAAAGAGCTCGGTGCGTTCGGCGTGATATTATTATTATTATTGTTATTACTGTTCATTATTGGCTGGTGTGTTTTCCCCGCCGTACCTACGCTCCTCCCTTCGACTTATCTCCTCGTTGCTGTTTTGTGTTTGCTTGTTTCTACAATTATCTCGCTGTGAGTTTCCGTTACGAATTGCTTGCTCTTCCATTCTCTCTTTTGTTTGTTTGTTAGTGCTACCCCCCCCCCCCTCCCTCGCCCTGCCCGCCCCTCCTCCCCGAGTCACTGCTCTTTTTTGATCTCTCTTTTTGTTTTTCTGTCTTTGTGAGTTTGTGTGTTTATGTGACTTCCCTTTCGATCGTGTTCGAGCAAAAAAAAAGTAGCTCTTCTTTCTTTTTTTTTTCTGTCGTTTCTCTGGTGACATTCTTCGCTATACCATTGGCGCTCCTCTCGTCGTGGAGGGCGGTGTGTCTCCCTGTGTTTGTAACTCAACGACTCAGTGACGAGCACGTGTGACAAGTGGAACACGCAGAACAAAGAGAACAGTCGAAAAAAAAAACTGTATCTACTCGATCTATTTTGTTTGATTTGTCTCCCATTTCCCTTCCCTTTAAGCGTAAGCTCATCGCGATCGCTGCACTATTGTGATTCCATCCTCGTTTCTGTGCGTTTTATTAATACTGTAGTTTCTACGTGCGTGAGTACGTCCGTGTGTGGTTCCCCCCGCCCTCGTTACCTTCCTTATTATCATTAAGACTTTTAGTGTTTTCTGTATTGAATGCCGCTCTGTACTCAGAACGCGTCTCTCTCACACATACACGTACACTTGTTTTCTCGTGTAGAACACTCTTTTTTATTGGCCGCCTCTTGTTTTTTTTTTTTTTTGGCGCCGCCGTTAAGACGCTATAACTTCCCGCTCGACCCTCCCCCTCCTCAGGCACGTCGCCTACCCCGTTGGACACGTTCTATGAAAAAGGAAAGGACACGGAGAGAGCACATTTAGAGGAAGAATAACAGTCTTTTAAGAGATAAACTGCGCTGCTCGCTGATACCCACAGTCGCGGCAGCTATATTCCACTCTTTCGTTTTTACTGCGTCTTCTGTTGCTGTGTTTTTTTTGTTGGTGGCGGCGTTTTGTTGTTGTTTTCGCTCATCTCTGCAGTGGCGAAGTGTTCTCCTCCCTCCTTCCCCAACCAACCAAAAAGTGAATATAAATTAAAACGGCTGACTGCAGTCCATTCTAAATTCAAAGAGATTTCTCGCTTCTTTGTGTGCTCTTGTATTCACACTAGCGTTTTGGTTTCTTGTTGTTTTGTTTCACTTGTTTCTTTCTTTTTTCAGCAGCGGTGCAACTGCAGTGGGGTGCCCGTGCTATCCACCTCTCCTCTTCTTTTTTTTTCTTTGCTCGTGAGCTTGTGCGTTTCTCGGTTTCTTCTGTAGATCATCATCATCAGCTTAGCACCTTCACGGGCGATCTGTAGGGCTCTCCCCTCTTTTTTCTTCCCTGCACAAAGCGCTAAAGCGTGTATTAACATACTATAAGGAAAAGGAGGTCTTTGACTGTTGTTCAATAGCGAGCGAATTGTACAATAGCTTGGGCGTTTTGTTGCTGTTGAGTGTGTTTGTGCGGTCGTTTTAGTGGGTATTGGAGTCGAATATATATATATATATATATATATATATATCGTGCGCAGTGGGACTCCTTCCCTCTGCCCCCTTGTTATTTTGTCTTTTTTTAATCTTAGTTCATCGAATATAAACCGTTCCGCACAACACCGCTGCTGGACGTCTTCTCTATCTGTTCTATCCCCCTCCCCCTCCCCCTTCCCTCATATTCTTCTGCGTGCGTCATCACAGCACTGTTTTTTCTGTGTTATCTCTTCTTCTCTTGCTTTCTATTGACCCCTGTTGAGAGCGAGGGGTCACAGCCCACAGTACTCCATTCCCTACCCTTCCTCTTTCTCTAAATATATATATATATATATATATATAAGTAAGCACGTCTGCGTGGTGCTCTTATTGTTTTTCTCTTTTTTGTTGTTGAACTTCTCTTTGCGTCATCTCAAACCGAGGTTGTGGGGTCGTTTACCGGTTTTAACTCAGCGTATCTATGTGTCTGTGTGCACGCTCTTCTTTCTCCTCGGCTAATCTTCTTGGCGGCTCGCGGTCATCATCCTCTGCCGTCCTGCGCGTTATTGCTATTGCTGTTATCATTGTCTTTCTCATCCTCCTTGTCGTCACTTTTAGACTTTGGCTTGTGTTTGTTTTTATATGCAATTGCGCAGTGCTGCCACTGTAGGAGCATAACGGATACACCCACACTCTCGCATACATATTCGCCGATTGGTTGACGTAGTGTGTGTGTGTGTGTGTGTGTGTGTTTGCTGTTCTTGTAGTGGCGGTGGCTACTGATATCTACTCCAGCCGTACATAGCGTCTTTGTGGGGCTTGCGATGCTCTGTCCGATGTCCGCGCTGCTAATCGGGTACGCGGTGGTTGTGTGCCTCACACTCATATGCAGCTCCACCATCTTCAGCGTTCGACTGAGCACGTCCACCACCAAAACTGCATTGCAGATGTCCTCAGTCTCCCTCATGCGCAATGTGCAGTCGACAGCTCTGTCGCTTGACGTGTTGAAGGACACCTCCTCTCGGGTCGGCTTCGCACTGCAGCACACTGCCAGCTCCGCCTCGCTGCATCGCTTCCATTCCCCACTGAAGCTGATCGACGACGCTTTTCAGATACTCCGACCTTCAAAGAAGAGTTTCTCGCTCATCGCACAGGATGAGGTGTGGTGGAGTGCCGCCGACGGGGCCTTCGTCACCGTTGGCTGCTACCGTCACGGCACCAAGTGTTACCGTTCCAACGGCACCGTTACGCAGCACCTCACGAGCGCCTTCCCAGACACCCCGCTGAGGTACGAGGATGTGCGAATGGTGTCGAAAGCGTCGCAGTACTACGGCCTGCACCAGCGCATGCTGCGACAACCACAGTTTACGCAGGGGAAGGGGATGTGGACACCGCGGCTGGCCCGCTACACAAGTCGCAGCGACGCTATACCGTGCGGGCAAAAGTTCATTGAGTACATCATGGCCTACTACGACTGCCTCGAGTTTCAGCCGACCTCCTCCTCGCTGCCGCCGCCGCCCCAGGCCCAGCACGCCCCACTCGATCCAGACCTGCGGAGCGACGGTGGTTACTGCACCCACGCAGTGGTGTCCATCGTAGACCTGATGCGCCGCAGCTCACACATTCTTTCCGGGTTCTCGACGGAGTCGAAGGTAATGGTGCAGTCACTCCGTGTGATGGACGAAGTGAACAACCAGTCGTGCACCCACGACGAGGACGAGCGGGTGAAGGATCTGCTCTCCGTGCCAGTGCAGCTGTCCATCCCACGCGATGCTGCATCTGGTGAGTGGGTCAGTGCAATGATTAACGGCGGTAGCGTCGTCACTAACGCGCTGCTGATGCGCGACGACGGCGTTCTGATTGCCTACCGCGACGTCACCCCGAAGCGATTTTTCTTTGCGACTGCGCAGTCTGACTGCGTTGTGGGGGTTGTCGTGACCCTCGCCATTCTAGCCGTCGTGTCGTCCATCACTTTCTTTATGTGGTACCGCGTCACGCGGCCGCTGCAGCGCGTCTGCCGCTCAATGAGGGAGACAACCACGGGCATTCTCCAGGGTGACGCCACCACCTGCGGTGGCGGCCGGGATGATGACGGGTGTCACGACGCCAGCAACCGTCGCAGTGAAATCCATCTCGACCGCTATGTGCTGGTGAAGGAGGTGTTGGAGCTCTACGAGTCGTACCACCACCTCCGCGTGGCGCTGTCGAGGCTGCGTGCCTTCGCACCGCAGGGAATGTTCGTCCTCGAGCGCGAGGCCACCGCCGCTGCATCACCGCTGACGACCATCGTGTCCTCATCGTCGTCGTGGGACGTGCATGAGGAGGACGAGAGGGTAGGGGAGAGGGAGGAGGAGGAGGAGCTGCCGGTTCAGCAGGAGGGTCTGCTGCAGCACTACGAAACCCCCGCGTACATGATGGCTGGTTTTTGCATGCCTGCCACAACATGTGTGTCGTGTGTGGCGCGAGAGATGAGCGCGCGTGAGTCCGCCATCACCACAGCAGCAGCACCTGCGATGTCATCCGCGTCCTCTGCAGCTGAGACGTCTGTACGAGTGCCGCTGCGGCCACCACAGCATCCCTCGCCCAGCACGTGTTCGAGAGGGACGGACATCTTCACACGGCGCCCACCCCTCCGCACAGCTGAGACGTCGGCGTCAGCGTGTACGACACTTCCGCTCGGAGGAAGCTCCACGACTTCCGCGCTCACACCGGCCTCAGCCGTCCATAACGGCGACGTCACCCGCCGTGACTCAACCACGCTGGCCCGCACCACGTCCTTCCGCACGGTGAACTGCACGACGCTGACGATCAGCTACCACTACGCGATGGCCAACTTAGAGCTGGAGTGCACAGAGATCGGGAGCTTCCTCACGACTTGCATCGACCTCATCACCGCGCACAGCGGTACCGTCGAGGTCCTGCGACCTGAGGTGCTGGTCGTGTCGTTTGGCGCGCATCGTGACGATCCGCTGCACATCTCGCGGGCCCTGCGGTGCGCAGTGCAGGTTTTTTCCCGCTTCACCCCCAAGCAGAAGCAGCGCGCGTCGCTGCTGCTCGACACAGGGAACGTCTACGTCGGCACCTGTGGCGCGCACAACCGCTACGCTCGTGTGATCACCGGCGACCGCATCGACTTTGTGATGCGGGTCCGTCAGCACGGACTCAGTGTAGGTCGCATCATCACCACCGACAGCATCGCCCTGCCCTGGCACACGCGCAGATACGTGTTCCTGCCGTTTGATAACATCGTCCCCCGCAGCGACGACGGCGTGTCGCGCACGTCAACGCTGCTTTTTCAGCTCCTCCCAAAGGAGCGTCTGACGCCGGCCAACCGCCAGCTCACGTCGGCTTACCATCAGGTCTTTGTGAACGCTGTGAATGGCCTTTACGAAGTCGCGCTGACGCAGCTGTGCGCGCTGCCATCGTTTGACCGCACCGTCCGCGCCGCCTTCATAGGTGCGCTGCAGACCATTTTAGCTACCTCCCCACGACGACCGCGCTATTGCCGCTTTGAGCTGCCACCCTTCGAGACCCTCGGCTTCACTGCAGGCCCGCTCCCGCAGCTGCACAGCTACAAGCCGCTACTCCCGCACGACCTCGAACCACCCCTCCCGCGCATTAGTTTTCTGTCCAGCAATGAACCCTGTCTGAGCACCACGGCGTCGCTCGAGGAGGCGAGGGGTGGGTCCTCACCACCGCCGCCCTCTCAGCATGCACCGCAGCCACAACAGCAGCAACAACAACGTGAGTGGCGTACCCGATCGCCTCTGTGGACCTCCAGTGGTCTAGGTGGTGGGTATGACAACGGTAACGGTGTCAGTCCCTCCTGCGTTTCGCTCGACAACCTATGTGTGAGTAGCGAGGCGGACAGCTTCATTTGTGGCGATCCCTCACCGCACACCTTCCGCGACTCTAAAGGAGAAGAGTGGACGCTGATGCCGGACTGTGTTGGTCGCGGGGCCTTCTCGGAAGTCTACAAGGCCTTCTCCTCGGACGGCATTATCATGGCGGTGAAGTGCATTCAGCTGGCGCGACGCGATGTTCGTGCGAGCGACGTGGTGGACGAAGTCAACACGTCCTGTCAACTCTGGAACGAGCACATCGTGAACTGCACCTCGTGGGCCCGTGTCGGCACCTACCTCTTCATTGTGATGGAGCTGCTCGCTGGAGGCTCGCTGCACGACACCTTGCGCCACTTTCCACACGGTCTCAGCAACACAGTGGCCAGGCGATACGGCTCTGATGTGCTGCGCGGCCTCTCGTACCTGCACCGCCACGGCATCGTGCACGCCGATGTGAAGCCTCAAAACATGCTTCTCGCGACGGATGGTGGGTGCCGTATCAGCGACTTCGGATCTAGCGTCACCCAGCTGAGTGGCGTCGTCGTATTCTCCAAGGATGTGCATCAGCTGCGAGGCACCCCGTTGTACATGAGCCCCGAGGTGGCCTGCGGCGAGCCGCCGACGGTGAAGAGCGATGTCTGGTCTTTCGGGCTGAGTCTGTACGAGATGCTGACGGGTCACTTACCGTGGGTGTGGCAGAGTACCGGCCGGCTCGTCTACCCCTCGCAGGAAGAGCAGAGAGACAGCATTAGCAGCTCATTTCGACCTCCCTTTGCACAGCAGCAGCGACAACTTCAGCAGCATCTTCTCCAGCCAGCAAGCCCGCCTCCACCGTTGTGCAGCGGCAACGGAACCCTTTGTCTTCCCCCGCTATCTGTCCACAGCAGCGGGGCTGAAGAGGCGGCGCATGCCGCGCGGCAGGCGCACTCGTTGCCGCAGATGTGCTCGCCACCGCCGTCCGCCATCGCACAAGTGTCGCTCAACGCACAGGGTGCATCGCTCTCCCCCACCGCGGTCGCCGTGTCGCCGGTGAAGGCACCGACCGCACCGGGCTTCTTGCAGAGCGTGATTCGTGGCGATATTGTAGCACGGGTGGATCGTCGTGAGTTCACCTCGCAAGATGCAATACAGGTGGTAGAGGCGTGCCTGCGGGGCAACCCAGCGGAGCGACCCACCATCGACGAGCTGCTGTTCATGACATTCTTCTCCACCCTGCGTTGACACCAAACACAGCATTCCAAGACACACACACACACACACACAAAGAGTCAATTAACGCGTGAGATTCTGAGTGATTTGGATGAGCACCTTGTGAATGTGTCAGAGAAAGACGAGAGTAGACGATGCACAGGGCGGTCTGTGTGTGTTGGCTTTTCAGATGAACACGCCCGCTCGATGGTGGACTACGACAGGTATCGTTTCTTTCTTTTGTTTTACGGACAGGACGTGAAAACATAGAGTAGCCTCCGCTGCCGTATTTTGCACCGTGGAAGACGTCACGTTACTTTGTTTTTTTTCCTTTTTGGTGCTGTAACAGTGATGACGTCGTTGGACTACTGAGCTGTTCTGTCTGCCTTCTCCCTCATGCCCCATCTCTGCCCCTCCCCCTTCTCTGTCTCCCTTGTTCTTTGCGTTGCTCTGCAGCGCCAATCCTCGCACCAGAATAAACTACTACGCTCGCACACAGCGCAAGAGGCAGAAGAGACATCCATTCATACGTGTGCTGAGTGAGTGACGTCACGTGAGTAAGACACACAAACATCAAAAAGTGGAGAAGGCGTTGCAGTCCCACACCGCTACGCACTCCGTCGCCGCTTGTGCCGACGCCCTCTGCACACTCTTTTCCAGCACGAAGCGACGCACACGTCTGTATGTGTTTGTGCGATGCTGAAGAAGGCACTGAAGATAAAGGGCGTCGAGGGCCGCACCGCGCTGACTGAGTTCGCGGTGAACAAGCGGGTGAAGTTTCTTGAGTACCTGACGGAGCTGCACAGCGAAGAGGGTGCGCTGTGGATGAACACCGTCCAGCTGAACCTCTCCGACATCGGTCGCTACTTTAACATCGCTGAGGCGTGTCTGCCACCGGATCGGCCCGAGTACAGCAAGGCAGGCGTTATCCAACTTCCGGTCGAGCGCAGCGCAGGTGCCTCGTCGCGGAACGCCTCGATAGGGGAGCAGGGTCCGCTGCCAGAGTCCGCTTCCGCCACACCCATCTACACCACATCCGCGACTGCCTCTGCCCCTGTGCCTACGCCAAGTTACTCCTGCACGAGCAGCGACTATCTGTCCATCTCCATTGCCAACGCACCCGCTGCAATTCAGCAGCGCAGCGGAACGGCGTCGGACTGGACGCGGTACTATCTGCCCTGCTACGCCGCGTTGGCCATTTCGCTCTCTGAAATTTTGCTGATCCCCATAGGCGGCGACGACTTCGTGGAGTGTTTTTACGGGTTGCTGGTGGAGTTGGAGGTGGCCTACGCAGGAGGGCCTGCCTCCAAGGCGCTCGCGCAGCGAAACCTGCGGTACTTCCGGCAGCACCTTTCACCCAGCCTGAAGGCGCTTCTGCAGACGGCGATGGATGCGGAGGTCAGCGAGGCACCGCCATCCTCGCCTGCGGCTGCTGCTGCTTCATCGGCTGACATCGATGCCCAAATAAAGTACTTGTTTCTGAGTCAGCGTCACCTCGAGTACACGGCTGCTTCGCCGTCGTACGACGCCGTTATCCCCGCGCTGTGCTCGGTGCTGATGTTCGCCTACCGCAAGCTGTGCGATTACGAACTGATGAAAGATGAAGAATGCGTGAAGCGCATCCTGTCGATTGATAAACGACTTGAGCGACTCTTCTTTAAGCACATCACGCATGAACTCGACAAAATTGCGAACTACAAACTGCTGCGCGAGGCGTACATCCTCTCTCCAGGAGCCCTCTTTGCCGAGCTGAATGGCGTCGGCCGCGGTGGCAGTGCGGGCAGCTTGGGCGAGGTCAATGACTTCGTCTCCGACTTGCTGAATCATCAGCAGCAGCGCCGCAGCGAGTCGAGTCCAGCCCCGCCCGGTAAGAAGGCGTTCGACTCGTCAGATGATGATGAAGATGTGGCGGCAGGGTGGTCGAGTGGTGACGAGCACGCCTGAGTTGCCCCTCCCCTTTCCTTCGTTTCTCTGCTCTTTCGGGCAGGCGCCTTTCAACGCCCTCCTTAGCG
This sequence comes from Crithidia bombi, assembly GCA_900240985.1. NCBI lineage: Eukaryota > Euglenozoa > Kinetoplastea > Trypanosomatida > Trypanosomatidae > Crithidia > Crithidia bombi. The sequence continues at coordinate 24,360 of OESO01000033.1, read as the reverse complement.
CTTCAGTCTGTTCTTGCTGTTAGGTTGTTTTCCATCCTCTTTTTTGTGCTCAATGTGTGTTTCTGTTTTTTATGTTTTTTTTTTTTTTATGCGTGTGCGTGTGTGTACGTGTTGTCGTCGTCGGATCACGAAGAGGAGAGAAAAAAAAGAGGGAGAAGGGCGTTTGCCGTTGGGTGTTGTTTCAGGAGGTATCGGCCAAAAAAAAAATAATAATAATAATAACCGAGAGCAACACAAAAATAACGACGTTGGAAGTGTGGATGACGTGCTTTGCTGTCCAACGCATTCACGTCGGGTGCCCGCTGACACCCCTCTCTCACAACCCTTTTGTTTGAAGGGCGAGAGAACTTCGGTAGAAGGAGAGGAGGACAGCGATGCCGGCGTGTCCATGGGATCGAGGTGACACCAGCCAGGGCACTCGAAAAAAAGCGAAAAGCACCATTCGCCTCTGCTCTCAACTTTTGTTTTATGAGTGTCTTCTGCCTTCCTCTCTTACTTTATCTGATCTGAGTCTACGTGTATGAATCTAATTTTGTCTCCTTGACGGCGTCCTAATCAGCTGGCAGCGGCTAACCATTCTGTGTCTGTGTGTGTGTTGTGTGTGTGTGTGTTCATCTCTCACTTCACCTCCACGAGAGAAGATGCCGGCACCGTGCGTAGATTGCGGTACGTGTGCCCTTCTACTACACCCCCTTCTCCCTCCCAGTTAACGACGACGCCAACCACCGGGACGATGCTGCAGCTCCCGCAGCGCGCGGATGTTCTTCGGTTTCATCACGCACGCCTTCATCGAAGTGGTCGCGTTTGCGATCACTTTTTCGGCTGCACGTGTCAGGTCCCTGATCGCACAGCAGTGCGCGGTCTCGGTGCATGCAGACGTCTGCCGTAAGTCTGGCGCTGTCCACGACGAGTGCGGTTGCGCTGTGGGTGGCAACTGCCTCGCGGCATCTCCACATCTCAGCTGATGGAGTTTGAGGCGCCGGACCGCAGGGACATTGTCAGCCAGCAGCAACACGACGGCTGCAATCCGAGTTTTCTCCTCCAGTCTGAGCCGAAAACTGGTATGGTGCCGTGGCACGACGCTTCGCGAAACCAGGTGGCGTGTACGTGAACTGCGCGTGGAGGGGGAGCGCTGTTTGCTCTACTAGGACGACGGTGGCAGCGGATTTGACATTGACGTCTCAGTTTGGGGCCTTGGTCTATCGAGAGGCATTTTGCCCTGGTGGCGAAGCACTTTGACAGCGAGAGCCACGGCAGTGGTTGGGCGTCTGGGCGGTTGCGTGAATACGCAGCGAAGAGACAAAGACAAGTATAAAGAAAACAAGACGACTTGTTTTTTTTTCCCGGAACTGAAGGGAAGGAGCTGCTAATGGTGATTGGACCGCGTTGCCGACTGGATACTGTCAGTCTGATGGACCTGATCTCCGGGTTGCTTGCTTTCAGTGAGCGGGCCAGCCGGCAATACACGTCCAGCTGGTTTTTTTTTTGCTCTACGGTGTTATATGTGCTACGGAGACGGGTGGCTGCACTAACCTCTTCTCCCCCCCCCCCTCCAGTCACTCTTCACGAACTTTCTCCCCTGGCTCTTTCTTCTCTCCTGCTGTTGTGTATGTGCGTGTTGGTGAACTGCTGGGCACCCACCTTTTTTTTTATCTCTCTCT
>OESO01000033.1:0-22603 GCA_900240985.1 Crithidia bombi | reverse complement strand
ACACACACACGCTCCGTCTAGCTTCTATTTCTCTCCCTCTTTCTGTCGCCCCTCATCCTGCTCCCACGTCCGGAAGCAATGACGTAATCACCACCTCCATAAATATGCATTATATATCCGCTCCTCTCCCCCCTATTGCTGCACCACCCTTCCCTCGTAGACCCTTTACACGTACGCAGGTGAATACGCGACGAGATTTTGTTCCCCGGCAGAAATTGGTGGAACTCTCATCGTCAACTTGAATTCCGCCGTGGGCTTCCTGTCGCCCTCTTTTATCTGTGGGGTGTGAGTATTTATACTTTCTGAAGTAGAACTTCTGCTTCTTTCTCTCTCCTCTCGACGTAGGTAAGGGTTAGGCAAGAAGCTTAGCTGGAGCAGAGTAAAGGAAAGTAGCGCGCGAACAACGAGAGTGAAAAAAAAGAAGGAGTGGCGTCCTTTTTTTCCTCTTCGATTTCTCTTGTTCTCTCTCGCCTATAACAAAAAAACAAAACCTTACTGGGCTTCGTCTTCTCCTCGGCACGTGGTATGGTGTTACTCTCCCCTAAGTCCGATCCGTAAGGAGACACATGCACACAACACCCCCCCCCCCTGCTGTCCTCACGAACCTACACAGGTGCGCTGTGTTCTGTTTTTTGTGTTTCTGCTTCTCTTTTCATTCTTTTTTTCTCCACTATCCCGTTAAGCGTTTCCCTTTCCTTCACCTACGATGTTCTCAGCAAACGACCAGTTGCAGGGAGAATGCAAGATACTCGAAGGAAAACGACACACAGCAGAGCGTCACGTGGCAAGAGTTTGCGTTGAACAGGTGAGAAGGATAAGGGACGGGAACGGGAGAGATCCAAAAACAACGAACAACATCAGGAGCGAAATTTTTCTCGTGAAGGCGTGTAGAATTGCGAAACGCGACGGTAAATAGTGGTGTGGTGGTGGTGTCGGTGGGCCGGATATTTTCACGTTTTTGTTTTTTTTGTGTTTTTGCCTACTCTTCGTCCGTTTCGCTGTTTATGAAAATCTCTCATAAAACGAAAGACAACTCAAATTTGGAGCGAAAGTAAGAGAGTACTGAAAACTACTTCTGCAATTTTTTTGTGCCTCTAGTTGGTTTTGTTGCTTCTCCTCTACTCTTGCACCGCGGTGGTTAACGTGGCATTGTAAGGTATTTGCAGGAGGAGAGAGAGGGGGGAGAAGAACCGGAGGAAAAGTGGGTGGGTGTGTGGTGTGGTGTGCGCGTAGCTGCTCCCCTTCTCGGCTACCTCCTTCGCCTGCAATAAAGATTCGTCATGGGCTTCTATGGATTCCAACGTACACAGACTGTTCCCTTGTTACTGTCAACCAATCTCCTCCCCTCTCCGCTTCCGCCTTACGGTCCCTCGCGCAATCTAGTAGGTCCTGGTACGTACCTTCCGTATTCTTTTTTTGTCCTTTCTTGTGTGTGTTGGTGTTGGTGTTGTGTTTCCGCTGTGGGATTACCGCCGTCGAAAAACACCTCTTTGCGGCGCGCGCTGATAGTGAGAGGGAGGAGAGAGGAGGAGCTCAGCTGTGTGAGGAAAATTTCGGGCAGTCTTCTTTTTTTTCTTCATTTTTCTTCCAATTTTTTCTTTCTCTTTACAGCTCTTGCCGTAGGCCGGCTCGTGGTCTGCACGCGCTTGTCTGCGTCCGTGGTCTGTTGTAGTTGTTGTGTTTTAATTGTGTCATTTTGTTTCTTCACGCTCTTTCCGCACTTTGCCTTTTTTCTTTTTCTTTTTTTTTCTCTCTTAGTGCGGCTACTTCGCGTGGCCACGCACCCCCGCACAACGCGAGGGAGTGGGACATTGTGTGTGCTGCTAACCCTCTCTCCGCCTTTGTACGTTGATACTCTAGTCGGAAGGGTGGAAGGGGTGAAGTGTGTCTGCTGTGTGTGTACTTCCCACAGGTGACGGGAGGAGGAAGGCCTGCTGTGGTCTGGCGGGAGATTTTCTGCTTTTTAAGTTCGACATAGCACACGACGAACCCACCTACTTCGGTGAGTTACGACTTCTTGAGAAGAGTAAAACACACACACATACACGGACACAAGTAAACAGACTCACGCCGATTGGGAACACATCTTCAGGCATAGAGAGATAACAGAAGACATCACACAGATACCGCAGTCAATGGACTCTCTATTCCTCCTCTGCTCGTGCCCGACAGACCTTTCCCACTGCATCACACACAGCACCAGCCAACCGGTCCACATGTCTAACTCCCCCGCAGCGCGCAACGACAAAAAGGACACCTCTTTCCTCTACCTCGCGCGCTAAGTTAGTACGCAGGATAGTGCACGTGGTGGAATGCAACACTGGCCCCAAAGCCGCTAAAGGTGGACGACGTCTCCGTAGCCAGTTGAGCTTTCTTTTTTTTCCGTCCAAGGCGAAGCGGCTACGGCGCTTACGCCCGCCGGCATGACTGTGGTGGTGCGCGACTGGGGTGGGTGTAGCCCTTCCTAGCTCCCCCTCGCTCGTACTGCTGCCGGGTCCCACGCGGATGGGTCTTGACGCGGCGGAATACGCCGGCCACCGCGACCTGTCGCCACCCGGTAAATCCGCCCACCTCCGCGTCGCACCACATTGGCTTCCTGCCGGCAGTCCTCCGATGTTTTGCGACGGGCAGACGATAGCAGGCACGGCGACCCTGTGTGGTACAACGGCGACGCCCCGGGGAAAGTCGGGGAGTGGTATGGTGGAGGGACAGGGGCGGGTGAACTCCCGGCCGTCGTACTGCCGACGTTACCGAAAGGTGCCGCCGGCAACGGGGAAGAGCAGCATAAGAAATAACGCGAGGAATGGGCCTGAAGGCACATACGGCTGGACGCACGCCGACTACCGGGAGTGGCTACGCGGTCGGAGTAGCACTGCACTCTTTTCAGCGTGAGAAACTACCCCTTCCTGTCGCGAATGTCGGGCGGCGGCGTTCCGGTTTTTTCGACACCTCTCTGAACCGGTCCGCGCGCCTACGTGTCGCTACGCCCGACGTCCTCCTGCAGGCGCTCTTGGTGGAACTTTCGGCCACTTCCAAGTTTCGTCGCTACGCGGTCAAGTACCGTTGACACCACCGACGACGAAAATGTTTTTCACCCCAACGCAATTGCTAATGGTGCGGCTGATTACCCCGCCTCCCGTTCCCGCCTTGTTCGGCCGGGTGCTGCTCTCGCTGCCTCGTCGACGAAAGCCCCCGTAAGGGTAAGTCGAACGCCATCACACATGTCTACTCTCTCGACCAACGCGTCCTAGGTGTTCCTGGTCTTGCAAGTGGAAAAGGCTCGCTTGTACGGTGTGTAGGTGGAAGTGGGGATCTCGCCAGGCACACACACACACACACACACACACAAATCAACCACTCAACGCAGTCTTCGTCCACGGAACGCCCGTAGCTGTTTTCGCACCGCCTTGTGGCATTTGACAGTCTCTTCGATATCGCAAGCGGCTACTTAAAAAAAAAAAACGTCTCTGTTTTTCTGTATTTTTATTGCTGCGTATTAGCTGCGGTCTCTTTTCTGTTTTTTTTTCTCTTCTGCACTGCTCCGACCGCCATGTCCGCCAAGGAGCCCACCAACAACGAGGAGGTCGACGTCCGCCGTGAGCAGGACGCAGAGGTGGCGATGGATGAGCCGGCCTCCGTCAGCTCTCCAATGACTGCGCCGTACGCCAACGATGTTGAAAAGCCAGTGCATCCGCACATCGCATACCTGCACCACTTTGTGAAGGAAGATCCTGTCCATCGCCCCTACCGCATTGCTGCTATTATTGCCACCGGTGTCGCCTTGCTGACTTCCATCGGCTCCGTCATCACGGCGGGCGTGATGTGGCAGCGTGCGTATGACTACAGGGGCACCGACACTGACCGTGTGCTGTACGCCGCGCTGTACATCTTCATGCTCGTGGAGAGCTGCCTCTCCTTTGTGGCGATGCTGGTAGACTTCAGTGAGCTGCTCTTCCGCCCCAGCAACGTGCTGATCCGCGACCGGCAGGACTTGAAGTTTGTCGGCCGCTGCGTCACGGTGCTGTTGCTCTTCCTCGGTGCCGTCTACTCCTTCATCGTGCCCATCGTACTGAAGGACCGGCAACCCAAGACTTCGGCTGCACTATGCGTGATCCCTGGCATGCGCCTCGTTGCTCTCATCATTTTCTTCGCCGTTCTGCTGGTGGATTCGAAGTTGTAGATGGAGAATTTTCTCTCCACGGTGCTTCTCACGCAGCGTGCACAGGGCCTACTCGCTCAAGACGCTCTACGTTCTTCTACCTATCTCTGCAGATATACATATTTATATATTTATATGTGTATTTATATATACGTACATATGCATATCTTCAAAATCCTTCGTTTCGTTCTTTTCTTTTCTCCACCTTCTATCTAAAGCGTTTCTCTACAACCCCGCTGAGCAGCTGCGTGATACATCGACCAACTTTGCAGCGACTGTCTTCTTCTGTTTCGTCGCCTTTTTTTTTTACGTTGTTGTCGCTGCTGACGTGGCGTTGATGTGGATGGCGCTACTCAGCAGACATGCGTAGAAAGTCATCGCAGGCCGCGTACTGGCCGTTCTTTCTTTTGTTGCTATTGTTGTCAGCTCCCCCACCGCAGATCTCGTCTTTGCTTTTATCTGAACAGAAGATATATGTATACGCGCGCACACACACACACACACACGCACACACACAAACAGCTCGTCCATGGCACGCCGCTTCCTTCCCGCCCCCTGCTCTCCTTTTTGGGAAGGACAGTTACATACTGGTAGGTGTCTCAAATGCCCCATTAAAACGTCTGTGAAAGCTGTTATATATATACTCCGTGTTCTTCTACGTGTGTGTGTGTGTGTGTGTGTGTGTGTTCTTCCTTTGAAAAAATACCGCGCTCTTTGTTTCTGTTTTCTGTTTTTTTTTTTTAATGGATTCCCCTTAAGGTAACAACTACGTGAACAACTCCCTCCTTCTTACTGCCTCACACACAAATACACACTCATGCAAATGCTGCAACAACTTGTAGTGCTGAAGAAAAACGAAGTCGAAGACAACGATGCCACCCCACTGCCATAAAGAGGAGCAGAAGAAAGGGCAGGAATAAAAATGATGCACACCAACGCAAGACGGGTGCGGAAGAAGGGGCAACGCTGCTTTCTCACAAGTCGCCTTGTCCGTCCTCCTCAATTATGAACGTGTGCTTTGTTTTTCTTCGTGTTTTTTTTTTCTCTTGTTAATATAATTGTAAACTCTCTTCTTCTGGTCTATTTGCTTTGTGTTTTAGGGAGGGTATTCCTGCGTGCTGTCAAGTCCCCCCCCCCCACGATCGCGCACTGCGTCCATCTTCATTCTCTCGTTTCGTTGAGGGTAACCAGCCCGCCGCACGTGAGTAGTGTATATTTGAAATTTTGTGTTTATTTATATGACTGATCACGACTATTTTTCTTTCTTTTACTGTCGTGGATTGAAAAGTGAGTTCATGTACTCGTGCCATAGCCGCGTGCACAAGCCCAACAGAGGCGGGAGGGCCCCCCGCGGCACACGTGCCCTGTTCCGCGCCCGCCGTGAGCTGGAATGGTACGGCGACTCACGATGTTGCGTCTGTGAGTGACGAGAGGTACTGTTTTTTTTTTTTTTATGGCTGTTCCTCTTTTATTCGTACCCCTTAAAACACGTGTGTTTCACGCTGATAACGCCTTTTTGTTGCTGTTTTTGTTTCACTGATTTGACTCAAAAAAAAAAAAAGAGAGAGAGAGAGAGAGAAGGAACGGGAAAAACAAATACCAGCAAAGATGACATGTGGCTCCACCGCTTGTGTGCATTTGTGTGGGTTGGTGTGCGAGTAAAAGAAAGGACTGGCAATGCATGCCATCATTTTCAACGCTGATGGCGCGATCAGCCCCGCACCCCAACAACTCCATCATTCAGTCACAGCTCACTCCCCCCCCCCTCCCCATTCAAACACATGAGAACGCAAAAAAGAAGCAAGACACAATGAGTTTTTATCAGTGCTGCGCCGCGTACGTTGTCTCTATCACCCTGTTTCTCTCTCTCTCTCTCAGTGATTCATCACGGCCTTCATGGCCTCCACCCACCCATTACCTGCTTTCCCCTCTCCTCACTTCTGTGCCACTCTTCGTCTTGGCGTTGTTGATGAACACACGCGCTCTCTTCAACCTGTCAGACTCCTTCTTATCTGTACTATGCTGCTCATTTGTTTTGCTTTTTTTTCTCGGTTGGGTGCTGCACGTACTGTTTTCATCGTCTCTGCTCCTCGTCCTATTGTCGCCCGAAGTCACAGCAGTCACTGCGCGCTTGGTGACCCTTCGACCCGTTCCTTTTGCTGCTGTTCTCGTAGTTATTCCTACCCTTCTCTCACAGAGGGAGTCGTACGCTGATCATGGTCTCGTCCAGGGGGTGAGCCCTCTCCTCCTTTGATCCACACAAAACCCAAAACTAACCCTCCATCTGGAAATAAAGAACAATAAAAAAGAAAACCAAGCGTCAGACGCACTGCGTTCTACCAGGTGCACTTAGTGTCGCCTTTTGCTTTCGCACTTTCGTTGCAGTGCGTTCTTTCGCGTCTTCATGATGACCTTCGCATCTGTTTTGCTGTTGTTTTCCCTCCTCCCCCGCGGCTCTCTCTCATCACCGGCGCACGTGGATGTAGTCGTCTCCCCACAGTTAGCGCCACCGCATAAATTCCCACAGCCCGTATCCGCCCACAGATTCCTCTTTTGAGTCACCGTTGCTCACATCGACACCGTCATTGTTGCCTGCTTCCGTCCTTTTGATTTCTGACCCTTCTCATCCTCCGCGTGCGCGCGCAAACACACATGGTTTTTGTTTTGTCTGTCAGCTGACATTTTTCTGTTGTTGTTTGTTGCTCTCGCTCTCTTTCGTTTCTTCGCACTTCAGCCAACAATGTCTACTGATGGCCCCGCCAACGCCCCGTACCGCCCCATCACGGAGGACGCGACGAACGCGAATGACAAGTCGATGCCGAACCCGCTCCAACACGACTCCCCTAGTCAGCAGTCGCATGAGCCAATCGAGAACCACCCGCTGCGGTGAAAGTTCTGGATTGCCTCGTCGGTGCTGACGATCGTCACCACTGTGACGGCAGCGGCCGACTTTCACAAGATAAATGAAAGACAGGAAGCGTTGAGCCGCGCTTTTTCCTTCGTGATCTACCCCGCATCCATAGTGGAGGTGTGCCTGACGTTCATCGCGATGTTGGTACTGATCCTCCTGCTTGTCGTGCGTCCGCGCTCTGTGCTGATCCCTGACAAATGCAACGGCGGCTTTATCTACCTCTGCACCGCGATCTTCTTCCTTTTCCTCTGCGCTGTGTACTCCTTCATCGTGCACATCATCCTGAAGAGCGACTCGCCAAAGATGTCGTCAGCGGCCTGTGTTATCCTAAGAGTTCACCTCATCGCACTCATTTGCCTTGTTTTAGTTTTGCGGTGCTCGTCGCTAACTCCAAGCTGCAGGGCGTTTTTTTTTTTTTCTAGCCCAAGCGGGGAGCGGTGTTGGGATGACAAATGGTCTGGAGGGGGTGCCTCACTTGTAGTGTGTCTTCTCATTATCCCTTGCTCTTCCTTCTCTCTCTCTCTCTCGGTAGTCTGCGACTCTCGCGCCTCTTCTCTTTCCTGTCCCACCCACCCGAACCCCGCCTGCCCTCCTTTGGTGGCAGACTTGCAAAGAAAACGCTGCCACTTCGTACGTATCTTTTTTTTTTTTTATCAAAGCCGACAACAGCAAAATACACACATATTGTTTTTAGGTTCTCTTATGCCCGTACAATCTCACCAGTGTTTAGGACGCTTGCAATGGCTGCACCCGAGTTGAGACGCTGATCTCAAGGTGTTGTGTCCTCCATCGTTTATTCTCTTTTTGTTCCCCCCCCCCTCCACTCCCCCCTTCTCCTTCGTGTCTTCAAATCATCAGCAAGCTCTTTTTTTCCTGCTTTATACAATCATGCATGTATGCTGCGTTGCGGTCGCCGCAACGAACAACGGCAAACGATGCACGGAGGGGGACGAGGGTGGGAAAAGCGGAGACCATCAATGAGCGGATGTGTGCTGCACCTGGCTGCGTTTAACTGTGAGTGTTTGTGTGTTTGAACAGGCATAGCAGTATGCCATCCATGCAAGTCCTCTGCTCTCCTTTCCAGTTCACCTCCCTTGTGGTTTCGTGTACATCATCAACATCTGATGGTATCAAAGTGCTTACCCTCGCCCTTCTTTTATTCTCCTTCTTTGTGCGCATCATACGACATGCATATATGTGTATGTATGTATTCATATGTCTGTTTTGTCTTTTAAACCCTCTTTTGTCTCGCAAGTTCTTTTATAGCTGACTGAACTGCAAGGCGCGTGTTACTTCTTCCCTTTAAAGCTCATTTGCTTCTTTGCGTTGAAGCGCAAGTGAAGTGGGAGGCGGGAGGGAGGCTGTGCGAAACGGCCGGGCGCGACTGCTTCGTCCACATCCTCGCCCTCGCTGTCGTCGTCGTCGTCGTCGTCCTCCCTCGTCATCTCATAACTGCTTCCCTTGTTTTTCTTATTATTGTTATGCGCTTTTTGTGACCCCACCTTATACCACCTGCACTAACAGAATCGAAAAAGAGGGGGAAAAAGCTTTTTTTTTCTTGTCTGCTGCGCGAGTCGCACGCTGATGCGACACTACTTTGCTCGTCCCGGTGCCGCGCTAACACGTTGTCCGCATCGCTCCTGGTACAATGCCCGCATTCAGCGTCGTGGGCCCCCCCAAAAAGGTGTATATATATATATATATATAATAACAAAAGGGTGGAGTGACGAGCGTCGCAGAATCCTTCCACCGTCGTCTTTCTCTTTCTCCCGTCGACTAGCCTCTCTCTGAGCACAACCAGCTGACATTCGACAGACAAACAAAACCTGCGGTTGCTTGTCTTTATGTGTATGTGCACGCGTGTGGCGCGGAGCACCTCCGATGGAATGAGAGAGAACGATAGCAAAATACATGAAGCCGCGGTGTTTTTCAGCGAGGAGACCCGCAGCGCGACGACAAAAAAAAAAAAACGCCGCGTCGCTGTTGAAGAAAGCCGACAGTCACACCGGGCCCATTGAATGTGATATGCTGCTGGTGCGCTGCATTTTGGGTCTTACGGTGTGCCCACACGGCGCAGCTCATAACAATAATAACTACTACTATTCTTATTGTTATTATTGTTATTATTCTGAGTGCTGACGGATTGTTTTCTTTTTTCTCCTCGCAAAAAAAAAAAAGCGAATTTGGTTCAAAACTAAGGAACAACAATGCGGCTGTTTTCCCACATCACCCACACCCACACCCACTCTTCTCTTCTCTGCCCCCACACGCACACAAACGCACATATCGAAGCAGAACTTTATGATTTGTTCTTCACTGTTTCGGTAGAAGACACATTGATGCACGCTGTCAAAGTCGTTCTACCGCTACCCAAAGCCACCCTTTCCTGCTCTTTCTTCGCTCCTCCACACCGACCATGAGAGCGTCCGGTGCGGCGGTGCTACGTAGGGTGCGCGAGCACATGCAACGACACCGCCTCGACGCCCTCGTGGTGCCTAGCAGTGACGCACACAACAGCGAATACGTCGCAAAGCACCTGCAGACGCGTGCTTTCGTCTCCAACTTCCGCGGCAGCGCCGGTACCGCGCTGATTACGATGGACACGGCGCTGATGTGGACCGACGGCCGCTACTGGACCGCAGCGGCGGAACAGCTTTACAGCGAATTTCAGCTTATGCGAGCTGGAACGCCGGAGACGCCAACGCTGTCGGAGTGGGTGGTCGGCCACCTCGGCGCAAAGGCCAGTGTGGGGCTGTCTCCCCACGAGACGACCGTCGCAGAGTGGGAGAGCTTATCAAAAACGCTAAAGAATCTGCACCCGGTGGAGAACATCGTGCAGGCGATTATGCCGCCAGAGCACGACGTGCGCAAAATGTACGTGCGGCCGGCCGAATATTGCGGTGCGACATGTCAGGAGCGACGTGCAGCCCTTGTAAGGGAGATGGAAAAGATAAAATGTGATATGATGGTGCTGTCCGCCTTGGATGAAGTAGCTTGGCTGACAAACCTGCGCGGTGCCGACGTCGACTTTAATCCGGTGTTCTACGCCTACGCGATCGTGGACAAGGTGCAGGCGAGGGTGCGTGTCTTTGTTGATCTAAATAAGGTGACGGCGGAGGTGCGTGCTGCGTGTGACGAGTGCATTGAGCTGCTCCCCTATGAGCAGTTCGAGACGTACTTGCGGAAGCTGTCGAAGGGGCGAACGGCGCTCGTGGACGAGCGGCAGACAAGCGAGGCGGTGCACCGCACGCTGCAGGCGGCGGGTGCAGATACAGTACGTGTACCGTGTGGACCTGCACAGAAGCTGAAGGCAATAAAGAACGAGGTGGAGCTGAAAGGACTCCGTGAGTGTCACGTGCGTGACGGGGCTGCGCTGACACGCTACCTCGCTTGGCTGCACAATGAAATCGCCGTGAAGGGTGTCACGGACCTGAACGAGTTTGATGCCGCCACGAAGCTCGAGTCTTTTCGCTCTGCAGGAGAGCACTTTGTTCAGTTGAGCTTCAGGTCCATCTCCTCCACCGGGCCTAATGCGGCGATGTGCCACTACAGCCCCTCCGCAACGGACTCCGCCATCATTCGCAAAGATCAAATCTACCTCATCGACAGCGGTGCTCAGTACTGGGACGGCACGACAGACGTCACACGCACTGTCTGCTTCGCGCCGCAACCTGAGGAGGTACGTGAGGCCTACACCCTCGTGCTGAAGGGTCACATCGCCATCAGCACAGCAGTCTTTCCACGCGGGACGACCGGGCACCGCCTCGATGCACTGGCACGCACGGCGCTGTGGAAGGTCGGCCTTGACTACGCCCACGGCACGGGCCACGGCGTGGGGTCGTTTCTGAACGTGCACGAAGGGCCACATTCCATCGCAGCACGCCCGACCGTAACGGGAGCTGGTTTGGAGCCGCACTGCATTGTCTCCAACGAACCCGGATACTACAAGGAAGGCCGTTACGGCATCCGCATTGAAAACCTGGAGGTGGTGGTGGAGTGCCCGACGCGGCACAGTCCATGTGGGTACTGCACGTGCGCACCTCTCACTCTTGCCCCGCTGTGTCGTGAGTTGCTCGATGTGGGTGCCTTGACGCCGGCGGAGCGGCAGTGGGTGGACGGCTATCACGCCAAGGTGAAGGTCGCTCTCACGCCGTTGCTGCAAAGCGCAGGGGATTCGATGGCTCTGGCGTACCTCGCGCATCACACCCAACCCCTTTAACGAGGTGTGGCTGTTCTCGTCACGCGTGACCCCTTAAATTCCCCTTCGAGCGCTTTTTTCTATTCTATTTACTTTGCCTCACTGGATGGATGGCAGACGATCCCCAGGAGCACGCCACTGCGAACGGCGAGTGGCTTCTTCTTTACCCCTCCTTTTTTTTTGTGTGTGCTGTTTCGTTCTCCCTTTCTTTGTACGAAGTGCGAGGGGAGGACGGAGCGTAACTGCTGGTTGCAACGCCAGTCGCGTGGGTGCGAGTGCGGCGCTTCACCCCCTCACGATGCAAAAAAATGAAAAGTGCCTTCCTGTTGGTGATGGAGTTTTTTTTCTTCTCGAGGTCGCAGGGCACGCGGAGGGAGACGATCTCTCAGACTCGCGTGGACTTGCCCTCATCTACTCATCTCCACTAACGTTTTCAGCTGATTATCTTTTCTTTCTCTTTTTCTCTGTGCCTCACCCCCTGTCTCACTACTACTGACTCACTCGGTACACACAGCCCCTCAAGCATCGCGACCAGCCCTGATGTCGCGACCCCGTTGCGCATGAACAGCCACATCCTGTACGGTTTACGCGGAAGTCCATGTTACGGTTCTTCTTCCTTCCTTAATGCCTGGAGGTTTCGAATCTACGGTCGGGGGCCCTGCCCCTGGTGGATCCACAACGGTCACCGGACGCTCTAGGTGAAGGTGGCTGTGTGCATGTTCGATCGTGAAAAGGTGAAGCGTTGGTCCTTGTGGATCCTGCGCAAACCACTCTCTCGGACACACACCGCAAGCTGAATGGTGAAGGACCCCGAAAAGCTGCTCCGCTGCTCTCGTGCCGCTGTTCTCCCTTTCCCCCATTAGCGGCTGTGTGAACCGTTAACCAACCCACTTTTTTGTAGACGAGCAGCCACCACACAGAACTGCCATGCTGCTTTGAACCTTCACCGCTTTCAAGGTGTTCTCGGCGGACGTCCCCGCAGCCGCATCGCTGTGGCACCCGCCCTGGCCCAAGTCTCTCACAGCTTTTTTTTGCCTTTTGCGGCGGCGGGCTGCAAGCGTTTGTCCTTCCCCACTAAAGAGTGTGAACTTTTCTCACGTCACGATGAGGTGGCCGGCATCGGTGAGGCCATAGCTCCACGCAGGTCGGCACACGGAGAGTCGGTGTAAGGACGCAATAAAAAACGACGTAGAAGGTGCAACGGCGCCGTGGAAAGCCATTGCACCGTCATGCCTGCCGGCCTCAAGTGGGTGGCGACGGGAGGTGTATGGTGAGGTGGCGAAACGGGCGCAGCGCAACATGGTGTGTCCCAGCACCGTGACGATGAGCGACGGCAGCGTTTTGTACCTCCTGACGGGCGTCCTTCGTTACACACGCTGCGCCTCCACCCTAAAATGGCCCACCCTGTCCAGGCACCGGCCGCATAAGGCGGCGCAGTTCTGGGTAGCGCACCCTGGGGCCGTCGTCATGCTCTGGCTCGCCCTCGCTCCTTCCCGATGTTGGTGAGGTCACCGTGGTGGTTGTCAGAACTGCCGCCCGCATCCGCGGCATCGGCGAAGCTGGAACCTGCTTTTTTTTCTTTCGAGTTGACCGATGCCTCTGCAGCAGGTGGGAAACGCCAACCCGTCAGTGTGCCATTTCGCGCCACCCTTCACCAGCAACGCCCGCCCCAACCCACGCCCACCGGACACACACGCACACGCCCTTTCCAAAGCCAGTGCACTCGCCACCTGGTAACTGAAGCAGAAAAAGAAAAAAATGCAGCTCGTTAAGGTGTTTGCCGCNTTGGCACCTACGTCCAGATGTGCCTGCGTGTAACAGCACTGTGGGAACCGTCCCTGGTGGCTTCACGGAGCGTACTGTTGGCGTGTTGCGTGTGTATGGGTGTACCTCTGTGTGCGTGTGCTGGTGCACGTTAAGTGCCGTAATTAAAGGGTTCTTTTTTTCTGTAATGATGCTGATAATTCCACATTGCTTTTTTTTTGTTTTCTCGCTGCTGGCCGTGTCGTTGTGTGCGGAGCGCCCGCTACATGGCTGCGCGACGCGTGCGTTTGTGTTATCACATACGCTGCTCGAGTAGAAGGCGTCAATGAAGGAGAGAGTCAAATACCGTATGTAAACCGAATGTAGGGATTCGTTTTTAGCTTGACGTGTGCTTTTTTTTTGCTTTCTACTCATTGAAGGACGTGATCCGCGCGGAGTCTGGTGTCTGGTACGCTGCGGGTCAGCCACATCGTTTCTTGATGGTGTCGCGTAGGGTTATAAAGGCCTCCTCGCGCTTACGTTTCTTTTCTTTTGGCTATGCAAAGGAGCAAAATAAATACATGCGCGCATGGCGCCAGAAGCTCCCCCTACTCTTAATTTTTGTGTGTGCCGGGTCCCCCTGTTCACCTGAAGAGACTGCTGCGTTCGACGTGAAATGACGTGCCCGGCGTACTCAGCAGTTTCTGTGTGTACATGTGAGTGGGTACATGTGTCTGGCTTGTCTCTTGCGTGCTAAGTCCGCTGTCGCAAACATCGCAGGCAGCGTGGGGAATGGAAGCGGCGGTTCGCGAGGGCGGTGCTGCAGTAGTGGCGAGGGAAGTAGTGTGGGCGAGGCCCCTCGCCTTGTCTTCTTTTCTTTGCCGATTGTGCGCACGCTGATGAAGGAGTCGAAAGGAGGATGAAACGTCTATCCCGCTGTGCTTCTCAGAGCTTCCCCGACCTGCCCCCCCCCCTCCTGCACATCCAGAGGTGTTTACTTCTGCTTTGCTTGTTCTCTGGCGATGTGTGCGCACAGTGCGTCGCTCTCGTCACACCGCCCCTTTCGTCGTTCCATTCCCCACGCCCCCCTTTACGGGCTCCACTTATATGAGGGTGGGCGCGTTTGCTGTGCGTGCCGTTGCGTAGCTGGTGGGTTCTGCTGTTCCTTTAGCTGCTGCTGCTGCGACGCGCTTCGCTGCTTCGCACCCCATGTTGCTCTCGTGTTTTTAAGAAGCCTCGCCCCTCTCTGCCTCTCCTTTCCTGTCTCCCTCTTTCTGTGCTCATGTCCAACGCAGTGAGGCGCACACACGCACGCACGTGCACACACGGCTGTCTACCGAGGCTCGCGTCTACTTCCCAGCACACACTCCCTCCCACACGTGCTGGCAGTGCATTGAGAGCAGTGTTGTGGTTTGGCTCTTCCCCGTCTTTGTCGGCGTGCTAAAGGCCACGGCCTGAATAGTAAAGGACTGCGACGAGTAGGAAGTTGAGGGGAGGGCCCGATGCAGAAAGCATCCATGAAGCACCCCTCACGCTCTCCGCGGCGACGCGTGCGTGCGCTGCACGTTGTTGCGCTGGCCGTGGTTGCGGTGGTGGTGGTGATCTTTGCGGTTGCGGCGAGTGTCCTCACGCCGGTGGCTGAGGCGGAGCGACCGTCGCCATCCAAGTGGGCTCGTGTGTCGTTTGGTGGTGGCGCGAAGCCGTCGCTGGCGAGCGGGACGCCGGCACTGAAGCACGTCTTCATGCCCTTCAAGGACCTGTGCTACGTGGCGGCGAAGCAGCAAGATGTGAGGACGGAGGGCCCTGCGACGCTGCTGGGCAGGCTGGAACACTATGTTTCTCCCCCACAGCAGGAGGTGGCTCACCAGCAGCAGCAGCGGAAGGAGGAGGTGATGAATATCACAAGCCGCTTCGATCACGTGCCCGCCACCGGTGGTGCCTCGGCGGAGCGGTGGAGTGGCGCCACGGGGCTGCCGATGAAGAGCGACCGCGTGGGTGAGGTGAAGGTGCGCTTTGTGACTTCCTCGAACCGGCTGGGACCCTTCGAGCAGACCGCCACAACAGCTGCTGCGATGGTGGGTGTACGCTTCGAGGTGGTGGGTCTGCACTGGAAGCACTTCTCGTACCTGAAGCGGATGGGGATGATGCTGTCGTACGCGGAGGTGGAGGGGCTGAAGGACTCGGACGTGATTGCCGGGGTGGACAGCGATGCCCTGTTCAGCGGGGAGGACCCCTACAGTCTTTTCGAGGCCTTCGTCGCGTCCACTGCGGAGAGCCTGGAGGAGCACCGCACGTACAGCGTGCGCGACATTCGCTTTGGGAAGCGGCTGCCGCCCGTTGTGTTTGGTGCGGAGTTCAACTGCATGCGTGTGCAGGCACTGAGGAAGGGCGAGAAGTGTGAAAGCGCGTACTCGAAGGTGAACGACGCTGCAGCCAAGTGGTCGCGGCAGCAGAACGTTGCCCTGCCGAACCTGTACACGAAGCGGAATCCCTTCCGCTTCCTGAACGCCGGTGTGTTCATCGCGCGTGTGTGGGCCCTGCGTGAGTTCAACGCTGCAGCACAACAGTTCATGCGGCATCACCCGCCAAAGAGGAACGGCGCGTGGTGGTGCGATCAGAGCGCCATGGGCACCTTGTACCTGGACTTGCTGATGTGGGAGATCCTGAGCGGTGCGCTTGACGGAACGTCGAAGCCGCTGACGGAGAAGATGCTGAAGGAGAGCGTGTACCCGCCGATGCTGCTGCCGAAGGAGGGGGATGGTCCCAACGGGCTGCCTGGTGGGCTGGTGGGGATCGACACGTCGGAGCGGTTTGTGCTGAACATCGGTGCGGAGCTGAGCAGGCTGAAGTTCTTCCGCGTGGGAACGCATGTCGTGCGGCGCAACAAAAACCCTGAAGGACCGCTGCAGAAGTACCAGAAGGGTGCCTACAAGAAGACGCAGAACTCGGTAATGGGCGTCCCCGAGTCGACCCACCGCATCAACATTAAGCCACGCAACGGGGTGGACTGTGCCGGTGTGGCCGACCGGCCCCCGAGTGCTGCGTCGCGATGCTGTGCTCAGGCATGTCCCATTATGGAGTGCCTGCGGTGGTGCGCCCGACGTGCATTCGCGGGCCTTGGGATGAAGCCTGTTGCGCGCACCTACCGTGGTCTCTTCCCGTGGTAGATACGGCCGACCGGCAGAACACGGTGTGCGCTACGGAGGTAGTGGAGACGCTCTTGGATGCCCCACCGACGCGTGGTTGTTGAGGTGACCAACGCACGGATTGTGAACCTCGTACCGAAGCTGTAGGACTGAGGCCCTACAACGCCGGTGCACACCTGCGTTTATGAAGATGTGTGGATGTGCTGTGCGCCCAAGTAGGCAGATTGGT
The DNA here is from genome assembly GCA_900240985.1 of Crithidia bombi. Taxonomy (NCBI): domain Eukaryota; phylum Euglenozoa; class Kinetoplastea; order Trypanosomatida; family Trypanosomatidae; genus Crithidia; species Crithidia bombi. Next base: position 6,217 of record OESO01000033.1, on the reverse strand, counting down.
GGCGGTGGGGCAGCACACACACAAACGCTGCAAAACCGCAGGAGCTGATGAGGTGATTTCCTGACCTCCCTCCCCCCACGCCCTCCTAACCATTCTTCCTTCTCTCAACGACGCCTCTGCGCGGTCCGGGCAGTCAGACCGGTGTCTGTGCCAGAGCCTTTCTCGCTCACTGCTCGTGTGAGCCCGCTTCTATGTCTCCGGTTTCCCCTCCTTGAGATTTTCTCGCTTTCCCCTCTTGTAGTCTTCCATCTTTTTCTTTTTTTGTGTGTTTGCTTGTTGTGGGCACATGAGTGGACCCAGTATACATGTGTGGGTGGCGCGCCACCGATGTGGGCTTTTCTTGTGCATCACTCGCGGCGGTGTTATGGATGTGCTATATACGGTATCTACCATAGTGCGTGTGTGCGTGTGTGTGCGGGTGATGCCCCATCACCCGGTGGGGAGAAAAAGCGTCACTGCGGGGAGGGGCTGTGCGTTGTGCCGGTGCTTCCTGTTTTTGTGTCTGCTTTGTTCTTGTTTTGGGTTTCGTCGTTTCCGATCGGCTTCACCACCACTTTTGTGTGCACTCACTGCGGATGTGGACCCCCGTTTCTTCCGCAGCATCTAGGTCGTACCCGCCGGTGCAAGGCGGTCCTGCGCTGTGGGACGTGGTGCTGCTCGGGAGTCGCCAAAACCACGAAGGGGTAAACGACTGTCTTCGCAGCCGCGGCCTGCACATTGTGCTTGTCACTACAACGATTCCGGGTGTGGTGTTCTGTGTGGCGTTTTGGCCTCGGTGTGTTCGATGGGTTTATACTTTTTTTTTTTTTGCGTGGCCTCGCACCCCCCTCCCAAACAGCGCAGCAAGCTCGGTGCGAAGTGCACCCCACGTGTTGCATCAGCTGTGGTCTGCTGGAAGGGGAGAGGGAGGAGGGGGGTGGGGAAGAGTGCCGTGGTGCCACGGTGTCTGCTGCACGTGCGTGCGCGAAGACCTTGTAGGCGCTTCTCCGGTTTTTGGAGGCGTTCCCTGCAGTGTGGCCTTCCGATGCGGTCGTCGGGGCCTCCACCTCGCCCGAAACGTCTTCCGTGGTGGTTTCATCACAGTTTGCTAGTGTCCTCAGTCTTTTCTCCTTCTACTGGGGCCGTTATTTCCTGTGCTCTTCTGCGCGTGGCCTTTTGTTGTGATGTTATCAGTTTCCCTCTTTTTATTAATTAAGCATCATTGCCTCGTCGATACACTTCGCCTGCGGCGGTGGCTTTCATCGCTGGCCCTGGGGCGCTCTCCGGAGTCGGCGCTCGCGTGTGTTGCGTGCGCTGTGCTGTTGGGGAGCCGCAGTAGAGAAAAGAAAGCAAACTCAAATGGCTAAGGTCGCGGCGAGGACAGCGGAGAGGCGTCACTGCCGCACGTCTGTTGGTCTGGTCTGCATCTGTGCCTGCGGTGACTGCTGCTTTGCCTTACCTCGCCTGCCACGGCGCTTGCCTCTCCTCGCACGACTGGAGCAGGGGAGGAAGGGGTGTGTGAGCGAGGTGGTAGGTGCTGTGCAGGTGCCCACGTGGCGGGTGGTGTGGCAGAGCGAGCTTCACATCCAAGCTCTGCTCTGCAGAGGTGAAGGAGCACCGCTGGCCTGTCTTCCCTGCTGGATTGAGCGGCCCCACCTTGCGTGCTGCTCGTGCTTCCTGTGGTCGCCTACATCATCATTGTTGCGTCTGTGAACGCCGCTGTCTGAGGCCGGTGGCTTGCAGCAAGCAACCGAACCTAAATATGAAGCACCCGGACATATGTGGTGCCCGCTTCCCGTGTGCGCCACGCTGATGCTGCGGTGCGCGGCACTCCCTCACCGCTCCTGCCACTTCTCTTGTCCTCCATCGCTCGTTCTTTTTCTTCTTTTCCTGGGACGGCACACGCATGTGTGTGTAACGCGCTGCTGCGAGGCATGTCGCTGCGTGCCGGCCACTTCTGTGCAGTGCTGACACTCTGTGGCCTGCAACCCAATCAACGACCACAAAACACAGCTGTGCTGCGGAGGAGAGCTACGCGAACACAGCCTCCTGTCCTTCGTGCACTTCACCATCGAGTCAGCGGTGCCCCATCACCGTAGCGGGCTGCGGGATGTCACCAGCATCATGCGCCGTGCATCCACAACGGCAAGGGGAACGGGTGACGCCGTCGCCAGCCTCCGCCCCCCCGTCGCTGCTGCAGGTGCCCTCCCACTACGAGGGGAGCAGGAAACGCCCTCCCGCTAGGTGGGGTGATGTCACGGATCGTGCTGGCGGTGGCGGTGGTGACTGTGGTGCTGCTGATATGGGATTGGAACTCCGCGTCACCTGCCGACGCTCGTCCGGGCAGCGCGCCGTTCTCCGCAGACGTTCCGTCCAGCTGCCCCAACGACGGGTGTCGAGGGTGCGGCCGTGGCGTAGCGTGCATTTCACACTCCACTGCCAACAAACGCTACGATCCTTTGTCGCCTAACACTGTCTTTGTGTTCCCGCCCTTCAAGGACTGTGCGAGTGGATCACTGCCTGTCGCACGCTGTCAGGGCAGCCACTGGGGAGATGCCTGCCTACGGTGGCGTGCGCCAGAACCCGGAGCTGCGTGCACAGCTGGAGAGTGCGATGGACCGCTTCGACCACATCCCTGCGGACGGCGGTGCTGCCGGCCGGCGGTGGAGTGCCGCGACGGGGCTGCCGCTTGCCTCGCATCGTACCGGTGACGTGAAGGTGCGCTTCATGACTGTGTCGAACCGGCTGGACCCGATGATGCACTTTGCGTCTGTGACTGCTGCGATGGCAGGTGTGCGTCTGGAGATGATTGGGAAGGGGTGGAAGCACTTCTCGTTTGTGAAGCGCCTGAGCCTGCTGCTGTCGTACGCAGAGGTGGAGGGGCTGTCGGACGCCGATGTGATCGTTGCGACGGACGCGGACGCTGTGATGAGTGGTGAGGACGCGGAGAGCTTCTTTGCTGCCTTCGTGGCGTCGACTGCCGCGAGTGAGGAGGAGCACATGACGTACAGCGTGCGTGACATCCGCACTGGGAAGCGGCAGGCACCCGTGCTGTTCAGCGGCGAGTCGTCGTGCTGGCACTGGGAGACGTTCACGCGAAAAGAGTGTCCGGCGGGGTACGAGAAGGTGTATGAGGTGCGTGAGGAGTGGGTGGCCACCGCGAACGTGTCCCTGCAGCGCGGGTACAACAGGGCGAACCCGTACAAGTACCTGAACGCTGGTGTGATGGTGACGCGTGTGTGGGCCTTGCGTCTGCTGAAGACGCTGTTCCTCAACTTTGCGCGGTCGCAGAAACCGCGGAGGAAGTTCCGCAACCTGACGGATTGGTGGTGTGACCAAAGCGCCTTTGGAGGCATGTACCTTGACCTGATCTGGTGGGAGCTGCGAAGCAACGCGCTGGACGGAGCGCCGAAGCGGCTGTCTGCGTCCTTGTGGCAGGAGAGCCTGTACCCACCGAAGACTCCGCTGGCGCCTGGCCGTGGTCCACATGGCCTACCTGCTGGCTTCCTCGGTGTGGATCAGGCTACTCGCCTTTCGATGACCATTGAGCCGCTGATGAACAGGCACGGTTGGTTCGGCATTAACGGCGAGGTGGTACGACAGGTCGACAACCCTGTGCCTGCGTTGAAGGCTGCGCTTGCCAAGGGTGTGCCGTTGGAGATGTCGCCGTTGGGCGTGGTGCGGTCCAGCCACCACCTGGCTGTGACACCGCGACTCAACGTGGACTGTGCGGGTGTTGCTTCGGTGCCACCGGAGTGCGCGTACCGTGATGCTGTGCTGGGGATCCCCGAAGGTGCGACGGCGGTGGCGCCGCTGATGTGGCACTTCGCTGGCAAGAACAAAAAGAGACGGTATGTACCGTATCGGACTGTGTTCCCGTGGTACACGCCAACGGTGACCAATTCCACGGCCTTGCAAACCCTTGTTCACGTGTTTGCCAACATTCCCGCTACGCGTGTGTTCTCGATTGACCCGAAGACGAACACTGGCGAGTACCTTGCTGACGCACTGTTGGCGCCTCACAATGCGGCGGACGACGTGACGACTGTGGACATGTGCTACGCGTCTGTTCTGAAGCCCACGGCGTGAGTCTGGGGCAGCGTTGTTTTCTGTCATGCCGTGCTGTGCTGTGTGTCAGTGTTGGTGTGCGCTAAGGGATCTGGCGAGTGGAGGTGCGCTTCTTCGCCTGGCTTGCGTGTGGTGCATGCGGTTGGTGCGGATGTGGGTGGTACCCTCCAGACTCTGTGAATAGCAGCTGCTTCCTGTGCTTTCCTATGAACTCCTACGCTTTGGCGTTCAGGGGCGTCACCGAGTGGTGTGAGTGATCTCCGGACGAGCTCTGTGTTACACTGAATTGCGGAGAGCTGCGTGCATTAACCGGCGATTGCTGGTCGGATGGTGAGTTTTTTTCTGTGCTGGTAAATTGTCGTGCCGTCGAGGCTACGTGTTCTCGTATTATTTCTGGCTTTTTTTTTGACTTCGCAGCTAACCTCCTTTTGGCAGCTTTTGTTTGGTAATCAGCAGTCACTTTATTTTGTTGCTTCTAGCCCTGAACGGGCTGGTTCTAGGCGGCACGACTCTCTTGTCAATCGACACATGAGCTGCATGTCTTCTTGCTTGCCCTTTGTTTTTGTTATATTGATCGTGCACGTGTGGCACGTCGGCGGCTCCTCAACCCCCTGCTGCCTTTTCTTTTTTTTTTGGTGTGGGTGGGGAGGCTCTCACATGACGGTGTCTTATCGATGGGAGGGCGGCGCCGGGTGCTCTTTTGTAACGCGGCGTCCCGTCTGTGAAGTGCCGTTCGCGTTATCTCTTGCTTCCTGTTCATTGTTTCTTTTTCTTCATGGTTCGTGCTCTGTTCAGGATATTGCTTCCATGCGTCACCGAACCGAAGCGCGGCGACGGGTTATGTGCACCGCTCTACCCTGGCGTGCTGAGCGTCCGTGCGCGCACCAAGGATGGAGTTGTGATGCCGATGGCGGCCCCCCTGCTCCTCTTGTCAAGACTCCAGCAACTGTCCCTTCCCTGTCGTCCTCCTTGTTGCCGCCTTCTCCGCTGGAAAGTGCTCCGTTGAAGAGAGTAGGCACAATCCACACCCGTGCTGAGTTGCCGGTGCCCCGATACAAGGGGACCAATTTATTCCACGTAGCTCTCCACTCACTGCCTGGCCGAGCACACGCTGCCACACACACTTCCACAGCGACTACCCACTAGAGGTCTGATACATCTGACTCACAACACCGGGCATTGTGAGCTCCGTAAGCGCGGCCACTACCCCTGAGGATGTCTGCCGACGCTGTTCACCGTAAGCAGCTGGAGGCGCAGCAGACACCAAAGACGCTCAGCAATGCGCTGCACACCGTGAAGGAGCGGAGGCCGTACCGCACCATGGACAAAGTAGTGATCACCGTTGCGTTTGTTGCCTTCGTCTGCCTTACCTTGCAGGTGACACTGTATCCTCCGTACTCCTCCTCCAGAGAGTTCACTGCTTCGCGACAGGAACGCGGGCTAGACGTCCCAGATGCACCTGAAGATGCTCAAGGTGTGGGCGGCGAAGCCGTAGCCGGAGGGGCCCGAGGTGCTCTAAGGTTAGCTCAGCACGGCACTGTGCCCTGGCGTGGGGACATCATGAAGGTGGCCACCCCGTTCAAGGATCTGTGCGAGTGGGTGACGCGTGGGCCGATGCGTACGGTGGGAGCCGACGTGTCTGCGAGTGGCCTGTTCGATGCGGAGCTGCGTGCACAGCTGGAGAGTGCGATGGACCGCTTCGACCACATCCCTGCGGACGGCGGTGCTGCCGGCCGGCGGTGGAGTGCCGCGACGGGGCTGCCGCTTGCCTCGCATCGTACCGGTGACGTGAAGGTGCGCTTCGTGACGGTGAACAACCGGCTGGACCCGATGATGCACTTTGCGTCTGTGACTGCTGCGATGGCAGGTGTGCGTCTGGAGATGATTGGGAAGGGGTGGAAGCACTTCTCGTTCATGAAACGGCCGAGCCTGCTGCTGTCGTACGCTGAGCACGAGGGGCTGTCGGACGCCGATGTGATCGTTGCGACGGACGCGGACGCTGTGATGAGTGGTGAGGACGCGGAGAGCTTCTTTGCTGCCTTCGTGGCGTCGACTGCCGCGAGTGAGGAGGAGCACGTGTCGTACGCACTGCGTGACATCCGCACTGGGAAGCGGATGGCACCCGTGCTGTTCAGCTCTGAGCAGTCCTGCTTCCACATTCAGGTGATTG